>CM076583.1:148318610-148430576 GCA_034641835.2 Pinus albicaulis | reverse complement strand
ATTATGTAGGAATTCCATGAAGGTGACTTTGGTGGCCATCGTTATTGGAAAACTACTACCAATAATATGCTTAGGGTTTCTTTCTATTGGCCTACACTTTTCTCTAACACACAAGATGGTAACTGCCTGCCACAAATGCCAAATTTTTGAAGGAAAGAGAAAATTTGTTCCCTTGCCCTTAAAGATAATTTCTGTGGAAACCCCTTTCCAACAATGGGGTTTAGATTTCATTGGAGAAATTCATCCCCCATCCTCTGCCCAACATAAGTGGATTACTATTGCTACAGACTACTTTACCGAATGAATAGAATCCACTCCTAGAAATGCTATTGATTTTGTCATTATTAAATTCCTTGAAACCAATATCCTTTCTAGATTTGGATGTCCTAGGAAAATCATCATTGATAATGTTGCATCCTTAAAGTCCAAGTAAATGGTTGATTTCTGTCATAAATACCACATAAATTTGGGACATTCAATTCCTATTACCCTCATGGTAATGGATTGGCTGAATGTTCAAAAAATAATTTGGTTAATATCATCAAAAAACCCTTGGAAGACAATAAGAAATCATGTTATAACAAGTTGGTCAATGCACTTTGGGCTGATAGACTTACTGCCAAAAAATCAATTGGCATGTCTTCGTACCAATTGGTCTATGGAATGGATGCAATTTTTCCTTCCTCTTTTGGGGTTCCAGTCATGAAGATAAATCGTGAAATCCAAAATGAACCAATTGATGCACAGAGAAGGATCAATCAAACTATTCAATTATAGCAGTCCAGAGAAGAGGTCTATAACAATACCCAAGTTGTTCAAGAAAATATCAAGAATTTTTTTGATAGAAGAACAAAGGCTGATGATTTTAATCTAGGTGACAAAGTTTTGAAATGGGATTCCAGAAGAGAAGACAACGGTAAACATGGAAAATTTGACAACCTTTGGCAAGGGCCATACATTATTGATGCTTTCAGAGGAAACAATCCCTATTTCCTTAAGGAGCTAGATGGAACAGAGATACCTGGAGGTCCTATCAATGGCAAGATTTTGAAGCATTACTTCTCTTAAGAATAAAATTTGATCTTTCATCATTGTATATACCATAGTTTTACATTTTTTGATTAGGATAACTCATTAGCAAAGGTTGAAGCCCGTAGAGAAGCCCCCAAGCTTGGTTTGATGAGTTGCCATAAAACAGAAAAAGAAATCAGATGAAGAGTTTGCAGAAAATGGACTACTCAAGGTTACTGATCTTATGTTCTTGACACTTCACTTGGAGAAGTGCCATCCCCAACTGGAGCCACTGTTAGGGTCCTATAAATTATAGTATCTCAATGTGGTTGAGCATTTTATAGTTGCAATTTCATATTGTACATAATTTTCAATATTCAAATGATTTTCAAAAAAATATGAAAAATAAAAATAAAGTAGGGTATATTGAAAAAAAATTAAAAAAATAATAGAAAAAGAAAGAAACACCCAAAAAGAATAATACTAAAGGTGCTACAAATCAAAATTCCACTGCTGATTAGATTAGTTTGTTCAATTCATACAGTCTAAGCATGATTCAACAATTTAAATTTTTTTTGGATAGGTTAGAAAATAATGATTTCCAAATAGTTAAATCTTGGCAAATCAGTAAATAGGTAGACATAAAATATATTCAACAATTCAAACTAGATCAATAGGAGAAATAAGGGAGAGACTAGGTTATAATTTCATAAAAAAAAGAGATATAGGTCTATAAGCCTCAATGCACCCTGCAAAAGAATGATAAAAAAATGTTAGATTAGTGAAAGTGTAGGTAGAATGAAAGAAAAAATAAATGTGGAGAGATATGAAATTTACTCTAAAAACATCATTCCAAAGATTTCATGTGTTCTCATGTATAGAGAAAAATAAAAAAGAAAGGGGTTTATCCTAGGTTTTGGGGATTGACTCATTTTAAACTTTATTTGACATATTATATGTCATATCCCAAAGTTCCATACTTTACACTCTGCCCAAAATTTCATTTAATCTGCCTGACGCCACCATCCACACACCCATCATGTCATTGTTAAACTCCTGCCACCTTCCATTTCATCTCTTCCCCCACTATCACATCTGACGACCCGTATTTATTTCCTCCCCCCCCCCCCATCCTCCGAAATTTAACGTCGGGGGATGGGTTCCAAACGGGATGGTTTCCAAAACCATCCCATATGTTACGTGTCAAGTGCCCATCAATTCGCACCCGCCCACACTATTCCTCTTAACGTTATAGACCCCCTCCGAAAAATCAGTTTCCACTGTAGTTAAACCGCACAGTTGACCATTGACCCTCCCCCATTCCCATTGCTACACGTTATCACTCCTGTCACGTCTGCCCAATCATCCATGCTCTCGCCTAAAGACCCATTGAAACATTAAATTGTTTAATTTGTTACCCAACAGGCCCGAACCATGTCAACAGAAACCTCGCCATCCTACAAATTCAACTTTCCCCACATGTTTCAAAGGTTACAGTGTTTTCCTAACATTTTTCTTGTAACAGGTCATAGAATTCAAAGTTTTTTATATCTAAAGAGAGCACGGAAAATTTAAATTGTATGCAGATCAGCATAAATCCCTCTTCTTTAATCTTGTTTTCTTCTAATTCCCCTTCTGATCAAGAAGAAATATCTTCTCTTTCTTCCCCTCTCTATTTAATCAACTTCTAATTTATGCACCTATAGATACAAAAAAGACAGAAAGTTTCATTTCCATACATAGTCATGCCTCCAGAGAATAAGGATAAGGAGCCATTCAATCCAATGGTTCACCCTCTTTTGGAACTTGATCATATTGCCCTTGCTGATAGGGATTTTAAAATTCACGAGACTTTCTCAGAATTCGACCACTTCTACATATACTGTTGGTTGGAATATAAACGCATCGATGAGGTTGATGACATAGGACTGTAGGACACAAAACTGCCATACTACATCTTTCCAAAAACTCACAGTTTCCATTTGCTCCCATAAGGGAGGTTTTGTTCACCATTAGTGCCAAGTCTATCATGCAGATGAGGCAGGCTCCTGTAATTGAAGAAACTACACCCTTTTCCCATGAAACCCTCAGGGAATTATATCATAAATTAGATTTTTCCAGTAGAGCCAAAAGCCTTGAATTATTCATGGTTGGAGACACTTCCATTCCCAAGAAGAATCCTCCATTCCCATCTTCTACATTCCATGATAGGACTTAGCACATAATCATTGTCCTTTCATACCTTCTAGGATAGTATTCATACCAGTGGCTAGATGAAGAAATTATAGGCTTCTTGTCAATACTTTCATCAGACTCTAAACCTTCCATCATGTTAAATTTCAGTCAATTCCTAGTAGATTCCATTCATGATCAGTTTTTCAAGTTTCACATAGAGGAAGTGTTTACATACACTTCAGTCATTGTTTATATGTTTTTATATTTTCAGGCAAACAGGTTTCAGTTTACAATGAGAAAATTGAATGAAGATTCACACCCTGAGTCTGTCATCTTCTGGACAACAATGATGATGAAAGATAAGAAAGAATTCAATTCCAAATGATTCATCGAATTGTTTGTGTATCCAACTATGATCATCCTCAACAACACAGTGGAACCAAGGATTAGTGAAGAAATTAAAAAGATCATGTAGCTCTCAGACCAAGACAAAACTGGAGACTGGTACTTATACCAGAATTATATAGAGCTAAGAATATATGGGTGCGAGTTGCTTCCTTACAAGCTACCAAAGTTCCTCCTTATGAGGATATTTTCCCTGGAATATATTATAAGTTAGATGATTAATGCAGATGAAGTACATTTTGTATCAACAAAAAAGAAATCTCAGTTCAGGATCAAATCCCAAATTACTCCTTTCATTTGTAACAGTAGAGCAGCAGGAGAGAAGGCTGACAAGAGGCTGAAAGAGATGAAGTTTACACATAGTTTCACTTGGTATTATGACCCATTGGGCATTATCTCCAAGAAGAGGGTAGGAAACAAATCAACTCTATAGATTCACACCCACAGGCTTGAGATTGAACAATTTATGAACTAGACAGAGTGGACAACAAACACCTTGCAAGAGGCTGAAGAGAATGTAATTTCATCTTCAAGTATACATACCCCTGTTCCAAAAGAGAAGTAGAATACAGTGGATAAACAATATAAAGGAAAAGAACAAGAGAAAGAGACAATAGTAAAAATACCAAGAGATGATTAGTCACCTTTGGGGACTGATACATCTAACAAGGAGTTTAAGATGAAATATAGGAAGAGAGAAAGAATTCACATGGACATTGATCAAGGCAAGGAATCAGAGAAAAAGACAGTGATAAATATCAGAGACACTCCTAGTTCCTCTCCAGCAAGTAGCCAACATATATTTTCTCCTAAAACGTCAACTACAATTCCAATTCAGGAGTAAAGCCTTCAAACACCTACATCTACTATTGTTACAGGGGAAAAGGGTGAAGAAATATACGCCACCTTTAGGGATATCAAGAGGAAAAATGAAATATTGAAGAACAACACCTATAATCAATTTTGGAAGTAAACCACCAATACGCAAATTAGGCTTCTATCAGCTTTTGATTCAGAGAAGGGAAAGATGTGCATGGCTTTCTTAGAAGCCCGGATTTCATAGCCAAAAACACTTGCTGATTTCAAGAAAACATGTTTTGAGTTTAATGCCAAGGACATCCACCCAATAGATCAAATGGAAATGAACAAACAGACTGGAGAGATAATCTCATCCACATTAACTATCATTGCTATGAGTCTGTCTAAATTTCTGGTATCACTAGCCAATATTCAGTCCCACCTCAAGATGGAGAAGATTTCTTCTCTTGTAAAGGATACCAGTATTAAGTCCTTGGAGGATTTAGTTGTGAAGATTGGGTATGATCCAATAAATATAGAGGCAATATAAGAGGTCGTGAAGAAGAAAAAAATAGACATATCAACCTTAAAAAAGTAGCTCAAAATGTCAGTTATCGAAGTCCCTCTAACCAAGGACATAGAGAATAATTAAACACAAAAATCGAAGATGATGAAGCTAATAATGGAACTATTAGCACAACTAAAGAAGATGGATATAGAAATTGATAAATTGGTAAAGGAAAAGGAAAAAGCAACAAGGATGGTCATCATTCCCTTAGAGGTTGTTCCTCTTGCAGTCATCCCTTCAACTACATCAGCAACTACAGGAACATCAAGTGGTAAAGAATAGCTAGCTAAGGCCATGGAGAATATCTCCATCCAAACAGAAGAGATAAAAAGGTTGGAAGCACAAATTAATATCTTGAAGGATCAAAAGGGAAGATCTGACTGTGCACATGAGATAGAATTTCAAAGAGCCCAAAAATAGATTGAAAGATTGCAAAAGGTTGAAAAGGAAGTTTCCATTGGTCACACTATTGGCCAAGAAAAGGAGATCATATGGTCAAGTATAATTGAATATATGAATGAAATATGTCCTTCCATTCAAATCATATTTCGATAGAAAGAATTAACTGAAAAGGTCAATGATACAATAGGTAGTGTCACCAAAGAGCTTGGGGACATGCTTGAAACAACAAATAACATCATTATATTTCTGAATTAAAATAGGAGGTATTAATTGGATGAACTTGGATTTGAAGACTGAACAATAAATATTCTAGAGGTCAAGAATGTGCTCACCAAGAAAAGCTTCGTCACATAGTTGGAGGAAAAGTGCCATAATTTAGATATTGTTGTGAGTAGATTCTTTAACAGAATTGAGCCACTGGCCAAAAGAGGGTTACCTTCACTATTTGTGATAAATTATAAGCTTATTACCGGGGAAGACTATGTAAAGAAACTAAAAGACATTGCCAAGGATACAACCAAGTTTGAAGGTCTTAGAGGAGCAATGATAGGAAGAGCTTTCCTTGAGGCCATGAGCAATGACATATTTATCCAACATGAATAAAAACGCATTTTTGTGTTGAGTCCCTCTTTCATTAAATTAACGAAGACAAATGAAAATATAGAAAGGTTAATAGGATAAAAATTCCATATGAGCAAGAATGGGAAAAGTTATGTGAATACCAAGAAGGGTAAATTCCAGTAGATCAGCCAAATCAGCTAGCACATCATGAGATTTGATCATGCAGCAACGACCTTCTGAAAAATAGGTCTAGATGTCAAATTCATTTCATTGTGTCCACTTCGTAATCACACTAATTGTTAGGGTCTCGTGATTTAGAAGATTGGTAGAACAAATGCACATGGTAACATGAAACCAGTATTTGGAGTCCTAGGACCTAGCCTTCCTGAACTTAGAGAGGGCTCTCTCTGTTGTATGCAAAGGATGTGAACTTTTTTGCTTTAGATGGTTGATTTTAGGCTAGTTGTGAAGTTTAGGGTTTTGTTTTTTTGGTTGGGTTGGGAAAATGAGCAAGTGGAATAGGTGGAATGAGAGGCCATCAAATCATTGGACTATGGAGTCTATGAAATTCATGGATATCTCAAAAATGAGTCAGAGTGAATCACAAGGAAAATCTAGTGTATTCAATGGATACTTTAAGGTTATGTGTGAAGTGAGGTGGACATTAAGTTGGGAAAAAAAGGTAGGGAAAAAGGAAGTTAATAATCCTTTGTCATAAACCCATAAACAAGAAGGTATCAAATACCGATAAGCAAAAGATAATAATCATGAGATAGGGCAAACCATTTACTCAATCAAAATACTTTAAATTAATAGACATCCAAGATGAATAATTTAGTGAAACACAGAAAACAAGAAATCCTATATAACTTCACTGATTTCACCTAGAAAGTTTGAAAACATATAAGATGACAAATAACATTAACCAATGAAGAGGGAACTCCTAGACATCATCAATCAAGCTATAAAGAACTTTGAGGAAAATTGATAGGCATGGAAAAAGGGAAATATTAGAACAAGACCTCTTTGACAAGAATTCCTTAAACACACCCAATAGAGGAAAACATAAAGACAGTATCGAACAGGAGGACTAAGGTGCCTCAAACCACATTTCTTAGCCTATAATTTTCTGATCTACTGCAACATAGAAATATGGACATAATGATAAACAAGAAAAAATGAACAAACTAGAGACACATCAGCATTCACCAAACTCAGGGATCCTGCAAGAAAGCTTTCATTATCATCAATCAAAGAATATCATTCACAAGCTCCATAACACCAAATTTCTCTTCAACCTCAAAGAACCATGTATTTCTCTCAAAAATCATCAAAATCCAACATTTAAAATGAGTCCTCAATTCTCTATTTAATCAGAAAGGAGGAGAAAAACCTAATAGAGTATCTAGAAGCCTATTGGCTAATCAGAAATGTCACTATTGTCCTTGAGACCTTACAAGGCCCAAGGCACAAAATATCTAAAACAAAATATCTTTTCGGGAATTTTTAGCAAAGAAATTGATGCTTGAGGTCTGAAAAGCCTCCTAAAACTTGCTAAGCATACATTTTTTACTTTCCCTCTTCTAAGGGCGCAACACTATGTTTAGGAGAAATTTCCATGCCAAGGGCGTAGCACAGGAGCATAAAAAATGGTTCATCTTGCAGCACTGTTTTTAAGGCCTTCCCGATGTCGAAAAAGGCTCTGTGATGGCTCGTTGGAAAGCCCTTGAAGTATAATTTCCATATCTACAGTTTTTGCTCCAATATGATCTCTAAAAAGTGTTCAAAAAGTAAAAATTCCAAGCCTGGAAAAGGCGCAGCACATGTCCTGAAAAGCAGGCAGAATGGTGAAAATTTGGGTGTTTTTAACTCTTTTCGAGGACCAAAACAACTCCACTTGATTTGAAAATTTGTGAGCATGCTATATTAGTGATTATGATTCCAAAAATTTAAGCCTTTCCTCCTGAAGATGCTCTGAAAAGGAGCGTCGCACCATGTGTGCTACCCCCTTGGCCTCAAAATTAGCAAAAAAAAAAAAATTGTCAAAATTCTCCCAAATTTGGTGGATGAGTGCCTCATGGGTTTTGGGAGACTTGTAGAGAGGCTTGTGCCAAGATTCCAAGCCTATCTTGGCCTTTTTCTTCTTTTAGTGCCTGGAGGTTGTCTTGAGATTTTTTCAATTTAGCCCTTGCAGTTTGGTTCCTTCGGGCATAATGTTTAGTAATTTTTCTTTGGAGGTCAAGATCTTGATTTTCATTCTTCAATTTTGCCTCCAAGTGTATGTTGGCTCTCTCCAACCAAGGATCCTGGTCATGGGCTATCTCCATACCCAAAATTTCATCTAAAGATATTTTTTCTACTAGGGTTGATTCTTCCTCCCTTTGTTTAGCTAATTCTTTCTTCAATCCCATGGTTCTAGGTCTTCTCCTATATTGTCCTTCCTCATCGATACTCTCCTCATAAGTGCCTATTAACTCCTCTATCTTCATTTGTGCCTTTTGGGCTTCTTTCTGGGCCTTGAGGGCTCTAGCTTCATAGATTTCCATTTGTGCTCCCAACTGCCTATTTTCCAAGTTAAGGGCATCATTTATACTCTTGGCCCTATCTAAATGTGCTTGGAGGTCTTTGATTTGTGCATTTCTATCCCGGAGGAGAATGTTTGTAATTATTTCCTCATTCTCCTCATCACTATCTACTTGAATGATCTCAAAATCCCTCTCCACCTCATGGTCTTCTTCTTCTTCCTTTACCCTTTGTTTCCCTTTGTCCGGTGGTTGAGCTGTTGTAGATGGAAAGGTCCCTTGCCTTTTGGAGGCAAAAAACACTTTCCTTGGCCCCTTTTGATATGTGAGAAGGAGAAAATCATTTTTTTCTACTAGAATGCCCTCTTCATGGAAAACCTTAAGAATGTCTTTCCTTTCATCAATGATCTCTGTATTCATGTCTTCTTCATGTTGTTCTTGATTGCCCTCTTGAGAGGTAATTTCATTTTATTTCATGCTAATATCAATGTCATGACCCTCCCCACTATCATAAATCTCTTTGTTGCTTTTTGGGTTCATGGTGTCACTGCTAGAGGTGTCTTTTCCAGTGTCTTCATCATTTTTTTGAGAATTTTCAGCATTTCCATCCTCTTCCATATCTTCTTTAGTGTCATTTTTTTCTAAACTATCCTCTTCATCAGAGTCATTGTTTTTCCCACTGCCATTGTCTTCATCTTCTACATCTGTCTCTTCTTCTAATTATGTCTTTTCATCATCTGTCCCTTCTTCATTTGTCTTTTATTCATTACTTGGATCTGCCTATTTTTCATATGTTTCTTCCTCACTATTTGGCTCACTGCTTTCTTCTTCATCTTCACTATTTTTCTCATCAAAATCTTACTTTGTCACTTGACTATCATTTGTTTCTTCCCCCTCATCTAGCTCACTGCCCTTGTTTTCAGAATGTGCCTAATCACTACTTGCATCATTGTTATTGTCTATGGGGTCACTGTTAGAGGTACCTTCATCAGTTTCTTCAGTTTCCACAAACCCTTTTTTGTCCCCTGTAATGTCCTCATTTCTTTCATTTTGATCACTGTCATCCGCTTCTATATCTCCTGCCTTGTCATATGTTTCTTCATTTCTATTGGGCTCACTTTCTCTGTTTTTAAAATCTACCTCTTCATTATCTTCTTGTTCTAAACTTTCCTCCTTGTCACTGTCATTTTCTTCCTCACTGTCCTTTGTTTCTTCTTCACCATCATCAATTTCTTCATTTTCATTTTCCTCTCCCTCATCACTTGTTTCTTCCTCTTAACTGTCATTTTCTTCCTCACTATCATTTTCCCATTTTTCACTGTTTTCCTCTTTTTATTCATCACTTTCTTCTTGTTCTGATGCTTTAGGAGAAGGTGGAGGGATGTTCTCTTGAGGAGAATATTCATGTGTAGATGAGGAATCATGGTCAGTGGGGGTTGATGGAGGAATTGAGGAAGGTGGATGAGATGATGAGGGAAAAATTTGTAGAGAAAGAGGTTGTGGATTTTTGAAAACATCATGGGTGATGAATAATTCCCATGGGATACCCTATTTCTCTAATTGATGCAACATGATCATTTTGATAAGAGAATGGTGGAAAAGAATTTTCATTTTTTGTGAAGGAGACCTCTTTTGCACAATGTATGGCATCTTATCAATACTTCTATAAAGATAATAAGGAAAATGCAGTAGCTTCGCCCTAGTGAAATGCATAAGCAGTCTTATATGGTAGGAATAAAGTCTAGAAAACCTACCCTCACAGGTAAAATATTTCATGATGGTTTTCATTAAATGGGCATACCTTTCTAACAGATGGGAGAAGGGAAAAATGGTCTTGCAATCAGCTTGGTATCTTGGTTTCAAAAAAGGTTGGTAATGGCTTGAGTCCAAAATCACCTGTTTGAACCATTTTTCTCCCATGCAAGGTATCCCAGTGGCCATGGCAATTGTATTGATGGATAGCTCAAACTTCACTCCAGCTAGGTGTACTTGGTGGTTATGGAGATTTAGGATGAAAATTTTGCTTAACTTAGGGTGAATTTTGACTCTTTGTACTTTTTCATAGAAGTCATAACATCCTACCTCTTGGAAATATGCAACTGTGGTAGGGGAGGGTATCAAATTCTTGGTTCTTAAAGGCTCAAATATGTTTACTCTCCCACCCTTTCTTTGTGGTTCCCTAGGCCTTTGGCCTCCCTCACCGTTGTCAACACTACCTTCTCTAGGCATTTTATCCTTTACTCTTTCTTTTGAAATCAAAACCTTCAAGTTGTTTGTGAAACGATATGAAGAAGGTGAGTGGGATGGTGAGGAGACAGTAGTGTCAAGGTTTGGCAGTGTGAAGGCTAGTTGTGCATATGGAGAGGTTTATTTAGTAGAGGAGCCACTTCTTAGCATGGAAATCAAGTTTATCTCTTCTTCTAGGGTTTCTAAATTTCTTTCTAAATTTACCCTTTTAAAACAGCATGAGAGGGGGAAATAGATCTAAATACCTCTTATAAAAGCCCCGAAGGTGCCAAGCAGATAAAATTAGGAGTTTTGAGATAATTGGAGGCTTTCACAACTTTGAAGAGTTTCCTAGCTGAAAGCACAACACAGGAGTGCAGCACGGGCGAGTCGAGTCGACCCTGCATAGGCTGTCGGGTCGGCCCTGAACGCAGTGCAGGAGCATAGCATAGGTCGATTTTCTTCATGAAACACCTAAATGGGTAGGTACGTAGCACGGTAGGGCATGCATGGTGTCTAGTGAGGTCTGAACAGCCCAGTGCGTAGCGTGGCAAAGCCTAAACATAGTCAGGCGAGGCCTGAACAGCGGTTGGGCATCGGGCTTCTCCTGCATGCAAAAGGGTAGAGCTGAACGGTGTCAGACGATTCATTCGGGCGATCCTACACGTGGTAAATGCGTAGCATGCTGCTACAGGAGCGCAGTGCCCAGTTGTAAATTACAGAGAGATAACCTGCAGGCGTGTAGCGCAGCTTTATAGGAGCGTAGCGCAGGGCGTCTCCTACCTGAAACTTGCCAGAAACCATGATTTTTTACTTGAAAGCTTTCTCTCCTCTTTGAAATATGAAAAATGAGTTGAGTGATGAATGTGGTGCTTTCATATCCTTGCAATCAAAAAATTAAAACTAAAAACCCACTTTTCTCATGTTTTCTTTTGACCTTTTTATCCTTTTATTGATATTTTCTTTACCTTTTTACAGGAGGTGACTTTAAACACATAAAAAGTGACCTCTTTGTGGGTGATCTTAAAAATATGATTTTATTCCCCTTTCACTGATTTTCCAGAGGCATAATGAGTCTATCTTGCACTGTGACCTTAGTCTCTTTGATCAAGTTTGTCATTACCTCCCTTTGGCCACTTCTTCTTGTTGTAGGTGCCATAACACAGTGTTTTGATCTTCTTAAAATTCCTTTGGATTTTGACACCTTATTTACTCAAAAATAGAACTCATGCTCAATTTGATTTCTCATTTGACACTTAGCCTCCTACTTTCCTTCTTTTGACTATTTTGAGGACATTTGACTGTACTTGAAAGTTTTAGACTCCATACTGATACTATTTTCAATTTCTCCTTTTGGTGCAGTGAAACACTATGCCTGGACAGACCATGTAAGTCACCTTCTAATATCATTTTTCAAATTATGCATGTTTTCATCAAGGAGGTATCTCACCTTCATTTCTTGTTTCAATGAATCTTCAATTTATGCTCAGTGGCGCTTATGTACCTCTGTCCTTCTAATCCTTTGGATGGAATCCTTGCTGGGCAACACCTATTTTGATAGTCAGTTATAAAAACCCTGATACTCTTTTTTTCATAGGCATGTTGTCTCCCCTTTGCTGTGAATGTCCTTGAGGAGTTTGGATTCTCACCTTGCCTCTCTTCTGCTGATAGCTTTCATAAACCATTCCTGTAGAAATGTTTTAAGATAGTCAACTGTCCTTTTGCATAATTTATGTTCTGATCAAAGGAGGTTTCTCTTGGAGGTTTTTGATACCTTTTGGAAAATCATAAGCTCACCCTTCTTTTCATTTGATTTCATCTTTGGGCACATGTAAAATGCTGAGTTTTGGAAAACCAAAACAATGAATAACCTAGAAGAACCTACATGACCTATTGGGAGGCCTTTTGGACTTGACCTTTGGCTGGACACTTAACTTAGGGTTTGTGGGTGTAAAACAGATCATTGACAAACCTTTATTCATTGAAATCCTAGAAATTGATAACTTTGATTTATATAAAGAGCCCAGAAAGGTAGCTTAAAACCACTAATGCCTGAGGTATTTGGTGAATAGGGGAAAAGGTTAGGCTACTTGGAAATACAAGGTGTAAATAGAAGGGTCAGGAAAACAGAAACAGAGTGGTAAGGTCAGAGGTGGCAAACATAGTGAGAATGAGTGACATAATTCCATGATTTGGTATTCTGGGAGTGATAGACTAGCCATGCCTTGATAGAGTAGTAGAACAGTGAAAAATTTATCCTAAGGATAATGAAGGCGGTGAGATTTCTAGAACTCACAATATTCATCAATTTTGTTTCTAGAAATCTAGGATAAGAATTTAGTCATCTACAAAGTCAAAAATTACTGATGACTAACAATGGCTCCACATGGGGAGGGCAGTTCCTTTTCAGAAGTTGTCCAAAATTTCAGATCTCTTGGTTTCATGAAGACTAGTGCATCATCCACTGGGGAGATTTTTGTTATTTTCTTTTCTTGATGCTTGCTTGAAGTTGTGATCTTAATAATGTGAAAAACATGATTACTCCAACTTCACCTCTACCTACCCATCTTATTTTGCCTATAATTTTTTCTTCCTTGAGTGCACTTAAACTGGCAAACCCCTGACATTCCTTTTTTTTTAAACAAGAACAAACTATCTACTTGTACCCTTATTTCTTCCAAGAGTTCAGATTATGCTATTGAACTCCTTTTATTCTCTACCTAGACTATTTTACTGTCAAGATTAAGTAGTATGACAGACTTCATTCTCTAAGCTATTGACATGAAATTGAAAACATGATTTTAACTAGGATTAGACAATCTGATTCATCATGAGTTGTGGCATTGAGACAAGCTTCACACAAACATTATTTTTCATAAAAAACAAAACTAGAAGGTATGAGGGTTGTGTTTCATCATTTGATAATCATCCCTATCCTTCTCTTTGGTTCAGATTTAAGCATGTGGAACCAATATCTTTCATTCCTAATCTATTCTTTTAGACAATTAAATTTTGAATGATTTGACAAGCTCTCTTTCACTAACTTATCAACACAAATTTAAAGCATGTTCAGCCATGATTAGGCTAGATGACTGAACAAGATCTTCTTTTTGAAAAAGTAGTGGCGTTTAGGCTTGCACACTTTCAGTACTACTATTTTTTGGGTATGGGGTTGTACCTCTTTTCAAATCTACCCTCTCTTTTTTTCTTTCTTTGTTTTTGTGTTTTTTATTTTTTTTGATTTTTTTTCATGTAGTGTTATGTACAATGAATGAAAGTTTGAAACTAGGACTCCTGACAGAAATAGTGTTTGAGCATCCTGCCATTGAAAATACCTATAAATAATTATTCTCCATTCAATCCTCATAAAAATAAAGCATTATGACCCTTAAATCACTGAATGAGATAAGGACCTTTCCATAAATTCTCAAATTTACCATGTTTACCGTTGTCCTATGTAATATTCCCAATTGGAAATAGTAGCAATAAAAATCATAATAATGTAAAACATAGAAAATATGAATATGACATAAGAGAGGTCAATATGCAGCCATTATTTTATTAATATATAAGTATAAATATACAAGAATATCATGAGGGACAAGCCACTCAAGCAATGGGAACAAGCCTCCAATGATCAAAACATTTAGCACATAAGTTGTTGCAACTATATAGAATGTCGAAGAGCAGTGAGAGTGTTGTCTCTATTAGTGTAGTTCCTACTATAAACATACATAAATGATATATGGCTGATAGAAACAAAATAAATTCCCATAAAAATAATATGTGGGCTCTAATACATGATTTCTAGCCAACCCAGAAAAAATTGCTAGAAATACCAAGAAATATACAATGTGACAAATAACCCTGGCGTTGAGATGTCACTGCAAACTAGATCTGGAAAGAATGAGGCTATTACAGATCTAAAATGATGATTTACTCCTCCAATAATATTTCTAAATAGAATGTTGATCCCTCTACTCAGAAATAGACCCTCCTGATGAGCTCAATGAACCCTCCCAGCAATTTCCTCCAAAAATAACGTAATTCAGAATTTTGATTGTGTTGTGAGGGATGGTAGATTGTTGGCGTGATGCAAAAGATTTGAAAATATGCCCAGGATCACTCCTTGTTGATCCTCCAATGGATAGGCTACCTCTCCACTGAAAAACGAGCTCAGAAATAGCTCTATGTGATCCTCCTTTGCTGCACCTTCCAACACCACCCAGTTCTAAACAGAAACTGCGTTATAGCTAAAGGAGGTAGCTTGGCCAGAATTCTGGAATGATAAATTAAGCTCAAATAGCCTCTCCTTCCCTAATGATGAGGTAGGGATTCCCGATCAGGAACACCCTTGTGCTAAACAGCACAACAACCCTGCTAAACAACAAGAGCAAGAAAAAGTCTAAACAAACCAATATCAAAATGATAATCTAAAACATGAAAAACAATGGTTGTCATCCCCTCCATATATAGCATGAGAGCCTCCTCACATTGGGTCCCATCCATACTTTCCACCAAGCTCATGCAAGTTGTCCTCCACTAAAAATGTGTTGTCTCATAATAAATACCACTCCTCTATGACATCGTTGTTGATTTGGTCAAGGTTGACTGAATCAACATGATCCAATCCCTGTTCACATGCAAAGGTGCTTAATCGAGCTACTTATTCATCCTCCTTCACATTAGGAGTGTTATTATTCCTTCAAAAGGGGTTTTATGGGTCTCCCCACCCACTTATTCACCTACCTAGTGATAAAACCAACTATAATATTCCATTTAGATGAAGGCTAAATTTTTGGAATATTACAGTCCTCCCCTCCAAAATGTTTCTTGTCCTCAAACAACTTTAAAGGTAGAGTGAAATTCCTCCATTCCTCTTCTTGTGGCCTCCTCATCAATAGTTCCCACTTTTATCACTCCAGTAAATTCTTAAGTTGTGGGATTTTAGTTTTTAGTCAAAGAATACTAGGGGTAATCACAAACCTGCTTCAAACTCTAGGATCTAGCCTTCCTAGGGTTCATAGAGGGCTCTCTCTTTCAAGTTTAACTTTGTTTTAATTTTTGAATATGAGGCTAGTTATTAAAGTACAAATTTGGTTTGGTTTTATTGGATTTGGTGGGAAAATTTCACTTGGAGGGTAGATAGAGGGAAATCTACATGTCCATTGGGCTATGGAGTCTAATTCAAGCTAACAAAACTAGGATCAAGGCCTAAAAGGTTAAATGTTTGTAGATCAAGGTAGATAACCCTTGGAGATATTGGTAAAATTGGTTTTTGAGATGCTATGATCGAGATAAAGGGCACTTAAGAATCCTTAAATCTAGAAAAGGGAAGTAGAAGATAGAGGTCAAACAGGAGAGGGAGAAATTAAGGGTTCCCTACACTGGAAATCAGAAGAAAAAAAAGAAATGATAACCAGTTAAAAACAGGATGCTATTAACATGTCCTATAGTAATACTCCTAGTTATACATTCAGATTTAGAATTAAAACACAGATGTATGCACGTAACAAAAGAATATAACAATGACAAGTTTAAGAGAGTACTTCACTCCAGATATATTATCACAGGGATCCTGAAGTATGATGCCAAATAGTTAATCCAGTCTGCTACTCAAAATTGAAATCTAAAACCTTCAAGTCAAGAAGATATCTATAGTAATCTCCAACAATTTTATTCCACACAAAAATACTTCAAAGAGTGAAGTATTTATACAAAATGTTTTACAAAATATCCTAGATGACTTCTAGGAATTAAATTATGAAAATTAAATATCTTACAACAATAATAGTGACAGCTTGCTCAACAAATTAGCAAGTTGTCCAATTTTATTCAAAATAAATAGAAACTATTTTAAGATAAGAAGCAGTTGGCTGCTTATGTGTCCTCTTTGCTAGATTTTTAGATATTTTCAGAATCTAACTTGCCTTCATTGATACTATTTCTCGCTGATACTCTTTCACTTCGGATACTCTTTAACCTTTAGTAAAATTTCTTTCTGCTGTAAAAATCTGTTTTGACAGTGAAATCAGCAAACAGGTTTTTTTCTTTTTCATTTGTTTGCCTTTCTTCCTTCATAGAAAATCAGTCAATGATTTCCACTCCTCATTTTTAGGAATTGTAATATTCTTGAGTTTCCTAAAATTCTCATAAACCTGAGTGTATTTGGACAATGTGGGCTTGATGACAAATAAATGCTTGATCTCAAACTGCAAATAAAACAAATCTTCAAAACTTTTTAACAGTACTTTTCCTATGGGAATACCTTGACCTGTTGGCTTGTTCACCTGCTCCTTGGCATATTCTCTTATATTTTTTTCATAATCATTTTGAGGCATTAACTTATCATTGATAACCATGATATCATGGATTCCCTTTTACCTTAAATTGGTGAATTTAACTATGAATCTAGTGATAGCAGTGTTCATTCCTTCACATTTCTCTTCAAGTTGTCTCATCAAATTTCTTTTGGTGGTTACTTTCCTAATTTCTAGGATAGTAGTTGTCCTGTCATTGATTTTCAATTCTTCAAGTTCCTGTATGTTCTTTTTTTTGAGGAAATTTATTAACCTTACTGCCTGTTCTGGTTTATCTGCTAAATTAGCTTGTGTCATTTGAATCTCTGCTTGGGCTACCAATAGTAACTCTCTCTACTCAAAAATCACCTGAATTCAAGGCCAAATATCATGGATGGTTTCAATTACATTATTCCATAGGTAATTTTTAATATATGATATCTTATCCTTGAGAGTTAATTCTTTTTGGAGCTTCTTTACCTCTTCACTCAATCTGTGGGAATTTTTCTCATGTATTTTAGCATCTATCTGAGTTGTTTTGTCTTTCTTATCAAGATTTTCAATTATCTTAGTCAATCTATTGATTTTATTGGCCTTCAAGGACATATCCTCCATTGCTTTTACTAGTTGACTGCTTTCATCTGTAGGTGGCAACATTGTTGTAGAGGATTTAGTTACTGAAGTGGTTGAAGAAGTCACTGGCACTGCAGTGGCCAGTGGCTCTTTTGGTGCCAATTTTTCTCCTATAGTAGAAGGTACTACTATTGTGATGACTGGGATGACAGTGGGAATCACTAGTTCTTTAACTGTCTCTTTTTCTTGGACAACTTGGTCCATTTGTACTTCCATTTCCTTGATTTAAGCTATCAGTTGAAGTATCAAACTCCTCATTTCATATTTTTTCTATTGATCCTGTAAAACTTACTTTGTCTGAGGATGCTCAACTTGAGGAAGCTTGAGCTGTTTCCTCAAGGCAGCTATGTCCTCTTTCTTTTTTTTTAATCAATGCTTCTGCTGCTTTGATGTTTGTAGGATCATATCCTACCTGTAATACTAAATCTTCTAAGGCCTTTATCCTTATATTCTTTGCATATAATGAAGTTTTATCCATATTCATTTGGTCCTGCATATTAGAGATGGTATTTTGAAGCCTATGAGCACTCATAGATTTTTTTGTGACTGTGGAATAGAGAATCTCTGAGGTTTTTCTATGAAACTCAATCTGATCCAATTCCTAGATTTTATCTGTAGCTACTTCAATATCAACTTTCATGTAGTCAGCAACTGTCTTTGGTGCTGGTATTGTGGGCTGTAATACTGACATAATCGGTTTTTTAGTTGAATAATCAAATGTTGATAAGAATCTGTTTTGATTACCTGGCTTTTGTTTCAAAAACTGAGAATAGATTTCTGTTTTGATTTCCTCATTCTTGAATTTGATTTTCTTGTATTTTTCCTTAATATCTAAATCCTTCTCCTCAGCTGAATGTGAGGAAGAAGCCTCCATACTTTGTTGCCTTTCCATCATGTGTGTCTCTTCATTATTCCATTGTTCTTGATTTTAATTTGGCTCACTGATGATTATAGTGGCTACATTGGTCTCTACCTATGTAGTGTTGGTATTCAAGGTCTATGTTTCTTCAACATCTATTGTTACTTTACCTTTACCTACTGTATCCAGTTTTGGCCTTTTGTTGTAAATGATTTTAGACTTTGTCTCTGTTGTAGTCTCTGCAGTATAAGATCCTTCTTCTCTTATTATTTTAGTGGATATCTCTGGCTGTTTGGAAATTTCCAAAGGATGACTAGTATTCCTTTAGTTTACTTCCTATGTTAAAGTATTTTCAACCCACTCAATTTCATTAGCAAAATTTTCTACTTTTGGCTTTGACTCATGGATAAAGGGTTTCAATTTACATTTCACCCTTAGTTTACTTAAGATCCCTTGTCGATCATAATTCGATGGGAATATTTCTTCTAATTTATATTCTAGTAGTTGACTTGATGCTTCCTTTTCTGCATCTCTTTGATTACATATGAATGGCTCAATTTGATTTTTGAGTTTAAATTGGGTCTTTTTCCTGGCTACCATAAAGTTAAATGAATCTGAATTCAGGATCTGTGTAATGTACTCTAAGGCAAAGATCCGCATTGGTGGGTGCTTGGGCAACTTGTAAGGCAACAAGTTAAAACCAAAAACTCTAATTTCAGTTAATTTGTCATATAGATACCAATCACCTACTTTGCTCTATTCTGATAGCTGCAAAATTTTCTTCATTTCCTCATTAATTATAGGCTTCTCTATTTTGTCAAGATGGTGATCAATGGATGTACAAACAACTCTACAAACTCTGAATAAATGAACTTTGAACCTTCTTTTCTAAGTATAGATGTTCAAAAGATAACTAATAGAGGTTTTCCTTCTATATCCAACTTTTGAAGTGAAATTGGAAATCTCTCTGATTGGAAAAATAGAAACAAGTGGAATAGATAGGAGGTATATATGAATACTCCTTACAGCTGCAAATTAGTCAATTGATAATACTATCAGAAATAAAGCCAACATATTCAAATATAACTAAAGGTAGTTGCCCTAGAGAAAATGTGGACAAAAATCCCAAAATAGACTCATCAGTGTGCTCATCTGTGAAATAACCAAGTATGAAGGAAAGCATGGAGATTACATGCTTTGATCCTTCAAGGAACTTGACAGTTGAATATGGAAGGTTTAATTTGGGAATTTCAACATGCAGAGGCATGAAAGTCTGGAAAATCATAAACCTTTTAGGAAAGTCTAAGTTAATGTATAACTTAGTGAGGGCTTCAATAGATAATGGGACTGCTTGGGGGTTTGGTTGAAGCTGTAACATTTGGTTTATTGACTCTAAAGTGATGGTAAATAGGACATCTTTATTTGCATCCACAATAGGTCTTTGTGCAGGAATGTAGTACTAGTGGCATAATATGATAATTTCTTGACAAGGGTGAGTCAGGGGGACTACATATTTGGGTAAATTAGATTCCCAAATGTGAACTTCTTCATGATCATCTAAGGATTTTTCAAAACACCAGTTGTGGATATCCAATAGATTGAATTCAACTATAGGATCATCTATTTTGTAGTCAATGTCATCTAAGGGAATATGCTCAATATCAACAACTAGAGTTTGTAATGAATTGATTACAATTGCAGTATTTGGAGTCATGAAAGGAGTAGCTTTAGGAGTCTTAGAACCTTCAGATTTGTTTACACTCTGTTTTTTAGGCATTTTAATTGGCTTATGCAAGTTCAAATAGTTTGCAGAGGAAATTTTACTATAGCAAAGGCTTGATTAGGAAAATTCAGCAAAACAGAATATATTTTTGGATTTTATGCTCAATTAGGTCTCTCAAATGAAGTTCTGAGGCTAAAAAACGGTCTAAAATAGAAAACAGGGGTTTTCTGAGTTCTTGACTACAAATTATGTTAAAAATCTGTTGAAAAATGATTTATAGAAGGTTATAGTCTACCTGCAAAGAATTTATAGTCTTTGGAGCTTGAAACTGATCAATAACTATGAATAATTGATAAAGTTTATTCAAAATACCTCGCAGTAGACAACTAGGGTTCCTTGGAAATTTTTTCCAGAGTTTGGCCTGTTTCTAGGACTTTTGGGCAATTTAATTTAATTAATTTCTTGATTTTAGGACACTTTCTCTTTCTTTAAGAGATTCGTTCAATTTAATAATAGGTTTTGAATCTCAGAAGAATACCTATTTTGACGCGGGTATCAGTTTTAACAGGGTTTCTTCAGTCTTCTAGTCGAATTGATAACTTCAGTGGTTGAACTAGAGAAATATAGCTCCTTAGCAGTATTTTATAGGCTTCGTTGGTGAATTTAGGAAGTTCTAGGCATTAAAATGGCTAACAGGGGCCTTTTACATCTTTACACAGTCGGGAGGGCAAAAACAATTGTTTAAACACGATGGATGAATGAATTAACGTTTTAACCAAGGTTTTATTAAAAATTATGAAAATGCATTGAATGCGAGTCGCTGTCAGGTGGGAAGGTAGTTTTGGAATTACAAAGGCGTAAAAAATTGGCAGTTTATCACATGGCTTTTAAGTGGTAAATAGTTTTAATCAAAACCCACACAATCGAATCAGAAGAGGCCATGTGGAAGGGAGGGGTCAAAGCGAAAATGCCTATTTTGTGTGGCTTTTGCATTGGGGAATCCGTGCGCTTTTTCTATGCGATATCAATGATCGACCATCGGATCTGCAAAGTATATGAGAACGGTCAGGATTGTGTCAGGAGTTGCGTTGGAGAGAAAAGGTGGGACCGGGCTCTTGTATGGGCGGAAATGGTTTAATTTTTATGAAATAAATGTTCTTAAAACACATTTAAACCATAGTTTATATAGCGGTGGGGATAGGTTTAAAACAAATGTTTTGATCATGATATAAAATGGGTTTAACATTTGTATTTAAACCTGTATGAAATGTTTTTAAATATTATGGTGTGGGCGCAATATATATATTTATATAGTTTTCAACCATTTTTTATAGTTTAAAAACCATAGGGCGGGATATTTGAATAACGATAATATTTTATACCAAAGGGATTTATATATTAGGTTTTTCATTTATGCTCATGGGATAATATACTTTGGTTAAAAGTTTATAATAGTGGGTTTTTGGGGTTTATTGAATATAAGGGAATTAATAACTAGGAAAAGGTTTTTCTTATGGATTTAATAAAATGTGTTAAAATTTAATATGAGAGGGGAGTGAAATGTAAAACAAAATACATATTATCTCTAAGTATCATATATAAAATCAAGTATTTCTCATCTTTATATTTCCTTCACCAATACTTAGGATAAATATGATTTTTTTGGGTTTTTATGAATGCTTATGAAGGGATGAAGTTAATTATTCTAGGGTTACAATTTTACTAAGCAAGAATGTGTGCTTACTTAGGAAAAATGTGTTTCAGTACATGAATTAAGGGTAAATGATGATAAATGACGATTTAGCATAAGAACTCAATATTTTTAACTAACCAGTCATAGAGCCTTGGGTCTGGTCCCAAAAAAAGTCAGTGAAATGCTCTGAACATGTTTGACTAATAGCTTAGAATACTAACTACGCATGGGGGAGGGGAAATTAGTGATTTTTCCCGATGATGTACTATTTACATGATTTGTCCACTTCTTTCTACCTACCCAAATTTTATTTCTAACATTTTCTCTTCATTTTGTAGGTGAATTTAGGCCTCCAACCTTAAAACATTTTTCTTTCAAAGCATAAAACTATCTAAATCTACCTTATTTCATCCGAGGACTCAGATTAAACTGTTGAGCTCCTCATTATTCACTACCTATCTACTGATTTTTCAAGTTTAAACTATTTGAAAAATGCTTATTCTCTATCTAAAACATGAAATTGAAAGCATGAAAAGTTAAGATTAAACTATTTAACTGATCATGATTATGGCATTTATTGACATTCTACACATAATCATTATTCTTTTCAGTAAAAGTAAAAGTAGTGGAACTTGGACTTGCTCACTTTCAGGTCTTATTTTATCTTTTTCTTTTGGGGTATATGTTTTCGTAAGTCCTTCGATCTTTCTTTTAGGACTTTTACCCTCTTTTGATTTTTTATTATTTTTCATTTTTTCGAAATATGGGAAAACAACTTGCAGAAATCAAGGTATGTACATATTTACAAGACTTATCAAATTCAATTCAAAATTTTATGAACCCTATTATTATAGGACCCTAACACCCACCATAGCTCAACATAATCTGCAACAAATCTTCCCTCCAATAGTTTCTCCCAAGTATGCAAAACCAAATGGTGTACATCATGAGAAAGTGGAAACCTTCTTGTTGTCCAATGGCCTCCTCAAGGTATGAGTGATGATAAACATAGGGAATCTCATCCCCAATGAGAGTCTCCCATACCCATGCTATCATCCAAATGAAATGAGCCATCCTAGGTAGCTCATCAAAAGAATCTTCAACCCCTGGTCTATGCAATGTGTTGGGGCTGCATGGAGAGTTTAGATTTTCCCATCCAAGTTGTTTCTCTTTCCATCTATGGTATGTATGGGGTTGTTGCTGATCTTGGGTTGAAATGATATGGCCTAAGTTACCCCACCAAACAAATCAACCATGAAGTGCCTCCTCCAAGAACTCAAGTTCTCCAAATGGCTCCTCCTACATGAATAAAGGAGATGTAGTATGGCAGTCATGGTTTTCCCATTGTTTCTCCTGAAACATGCAACATGTATAGTAGGGAGAATCATACTCCCAATGGGCACCTCCAACTCTTGTCCCACTCTCCAAACAAATCTTCCCATGAACATAGAAACATCAACAATATATGGAAGCAAAAACCAATGGAAACAAGTTGCCATATGACAACTGGAAAGTGGATCATAGTTCCACATATGAAACCAGTGCAGTGCATCTCTTGCCTGCCTCAAAACTAAGAATAACAAGTGCCCTTCCAGCCACATTTTTTCTACCACAATCATCCCATAAGATGGAATCATGAAGGTACAATGTGGTGTCAATAGTGCACATCAAGAATCATGTGGCTTCCCCCACAAACCACCAAAAGGATAGCCAATCTCAATGCTGCAATTGGCCTCAAGTACATCATAATATAATATGCAAGAAGGGATAATCCTCCTTGGTACAACATGTTTCTCATATAAAGTAAATAAGTACAAATCATAATGCAAAATTGTACCTTCTTCACCATGTACTTTGGGCCTTGAGATGAAATGGCTCAATTGGAAATTATCCCTCACTCTCAATGAGTAGGGAAGTGGCTATGAAATCCTCTCCATCACCATCAGGGCTATGCATCTCTCCATATGCTGATATATATCCTATTGGATGCCCTCCCAAGTGAAATCCTCCATCAAATAATGAAATGCATCCAAGTGCATGGAAAGAAAGTCCACATGTGCTACATGTAGTAGCTTCCTCTTGAGCTTAGAAACTCTAGTCAAGAAGACTCTTCCATAAGAATAGATGACCTCATCAACCATCATGTATCTAACATCTCCCTCCAGGTCATGAAGAATCATGCAAGAACCAAGATCCTTGGAGTACTATACCAAGGGTTGAGACCTCCAATATGGATCAATCCTCCTAAGAGACAGTGTTGAAGATCTGAAATGTGAAGCTACCCACGAGCTTTTGTCTTCTCCTTTGACATCCCTCATGCCAAATTCATCCTTTAGATTTCTGCCATGCCCATCATGTAGTTTCTCATGCTCAAATAGAAGTGGTGACTTTTGGAAGTTGGCCTCCCATGAGAAGCTACCATCCAAAAAGAACCTCATGATCTTGGCCAATGTAAGCATGAGTGGCCTCCATCTACTCCAATGTATGGAGGATTCCTTCCCTAAAGGAAGTACCCTCTGTTTCTCCAAATCCATGGAGCAACTCCCTTGCACCATGAAGGTGTCATCCTCCTTCACTGCAACAACTTCTGTCAGTGTAGTATATGTAGTGAAAGTGGGTAATGCTAAAAATAGGAGAATGTCTCCCTCCTCCTTGAGTCTATCCCAAACTCTCTACATTGTACTAGACCCCTCCAAAGTATCCACCTCTCCAGGATATAAGAGTTTTGAACCAAATGGTAAGATGTCTCCCATCAAGTCTAGATGAGGTGGCCTCCTAGGTGGAATGCCCCCATGTAGTGAGACATCAAAATCTGAAGTGGACTGTATGTATGAGCGGATTGATTTGTCCCTCCTTTCACTACGCAATACAGTCTCCTTCTTTGGTGCAGAAACCTCTTGAAATAGATAAGGGTGAATTCTCATCATCCCTTGATGTTGATCCTTCCTTCCTTCCCCTTCCATCTCACAATCCACAAAAACTGATGCATCCTGCTCCAGAATTGTGTTTTGGTTCCCACATGTTGGATCATTTGGAACTCCTTGCAAAGACACAAGGCCTCCTCTAATGGAATAAATGGCTTCCTTCCCATCTCCATGTGGTGATGGATCTTCTCCCAATGGGACAATGATGTTAGCTCTAATCTGCTCATCCTCTTCATCAATATTTGAGAATGCCTCATCATCAATGAGAGACCCTTAATCTTGGTCTTCCCTTGAAGGAGGAAACTCTATGTCTTCATATATATAAGAGGGCTCTTCAAGAAGTGGGGATCTTGCCCTTGGCAAGGAATCATGCATGTTTTTATCCCCTTCATCAGAAATAAGGAGTGGAGTGGGCAGAATAGATATCTCCAACTTATGCAAAGTATTTGAGTTTTTGGGTTCAACAAATGATGTTTTACAATCTGTAATATCAAATCTTCTTACTAATTTCTTAGTGAGCCCAACATAAGTGTTTACATTTGCATGGTTAAATGAAGCATAACTACAAAACCACCAATCATGAGCCATACCTTTTAGGTGCAGGGATGCTACTCTAATGGCCTCCTTTTCTGAAACTTGGTGTAGCTGGAAATAGGAATCTAGCTCCTCCACCCAAGCTTTGGCTATGCACTTTGCTGATCCATCAAAGTTAGATCGAAAGATTCTACCTCTCTTGCTTCTGTCATGGTTACTAGATCTTCTGTCTTCCTTAAGTTGGAAAAACCTTTGGAAGTCCAAGTGCCTTTTGAATCTCCATGATTGAGACTCATACTCCTAAAGATAGTCATTCAAGGTCTCCTCCCTTGGTGCATCTTCTTCCTCCATCCTTCTTGCAGTGAATGTGGGAAATAAAATATGCTGTGGATCTACATGTGTGGCTGAATTTCCACACCCATCATTCAAATTCCTAGGGCTTGCTTCAATTTCAAGACCTCTTGAAGTTTTTCTACACCTCTCACCTTTCATCTCCTTGAGATTTTCTTTAATATTCTTCACAGTTTGGAAAAGAAGTTGGGAGATCCTCTCTTAATTCATTTCTCCAAATAATGGATTCTTTCCTTTGTTTCTTTTGTACATATTCTCTTTTCTATGAGAAGAAGCTTCTCCTTAAAATGACATAATGTCTTGGATGCACAGGCTGAGCCAAGATTATGCACTGATACCACTATAATATTCCCAATTGGAAATAGCAGCAATACAAATCATAACAGTGTAAAGCACAGTAAATATGAATATGAAATAACAGAGGTCAATATGCAGCCATAATTTTATTAAGATATCAGCAGAAATATACAAGAATATCATGAGGGACAAGCCACTCAAGCAATGGGAACAAGCCTCCAATGATCAAAACATTCAGCACATCAGTTGCTACAACTGTATAGAATGTCGGAGAGTAGTGAGAGCATTGTCTCTATTAGTGTAGCTGCTGATATAAACATACATAAATTATATATGGCTGATAGAAACAAAATAAATTCCCATCAAAAGAATACGTGGGCTCTAATACAGGATTTCTAGCCAACCCGGAAAAGATTTCTAGAAATACCAAGAAATATACAATGTGACAAATAGCCCTAGGGTTGAGATGTCACTGCAAATTGGATCTGAAAATAATGAGTCTATGAAAGATCTGAAATGATGATGTCCTCCTCCAATAGTATTTTTAAAAAGAAGGTTGATCCCTCCACTCAGAAATAGACCCTCATGATGAGCTCAATGAACCCTCCAAGAAATTGCCTCCAAAAATAACACAGTTTAGAATTGTGATTGCATTGTGAGGGATGGTAGATGGTTGGCCTGATGCCAAAGATGTGAAAATATGCCCAGGAGCACTCCTTGTTGATCCTCCAATGGATAGGCTACCTCTTCACTTAAAAACAATCTCAGAAATAGCTCTATGTGATCCTCCTTTACTGCACCCTGCAACACAACCCATCTCTAAACAGAAACTATGCTATAGCTAAAGGAGGTAGCTTGGTTGGAATTGTGGAATGAGGAAATGCAAATCAAAGAACCTCTCCTTCCTTGAGGATGAGGTAGGGATTCCCGATCAGGAACAACCTTGTGCTAAACATCACAACAACCCTACTAAACAGCAAGAGGAAGCAAAAGTCTAAACATACCAACATCAAAATGATAATCTAAAACATGAAAAACAATGGTTGCCATACCTTCCATATATAGAATGAGAGCCTCCTCACATTGGGTCCCATCCATACTTGCCACCAAGCTCATGCAAGTTTTCCTCCACTAAAACCGCATTGTCTCATCATAAAGACCACTCCTCTATGACAGTGTTGTTGATTTCGTCAAAGTTGACTGAATCAACATGATCCAATCCCTGTTCACACCCGAAGGTGCTTAATCTAGCTACTTATTCTTCCTCCTTTCATGTTAGGAGTGTTATTATCCCTTCAAAATGGGTTTTATGGGTATCCCCACCCACTTATTCACCTACCTAGTGATAAAAACAACTATAATATTCCATTTAGATGAAGGTGAAATTTTTGGAATATTACATCCTCTCTCCTGGAATCCCATTTCAGCAATGTGTCTTCAATGTGGAAATTGTTGGCTTTAGTTATTCTATCAAAGATTTTGCTTTACGTTTTCTTGCACTGCTTGAGTCCTGTTATAAACTTCTTCCCTTGTCTATTGCAAATGAATGGTTTGATTCAGCCTCCTTTGCATGTCATTTTCTTCTGATTGCACTTCTTGGAGAAGCTTTATCACCAGAAATCCCAAGGATATTGGGAAAATGGCATCCATGCCATACACTAGTTGATAGGGAGACATACCGATTGATTTCTTGGTAGTTAGTCTATCAGCCCATAGTGCATGTACTAGCTTTCTATGCCATGCTTTTTTATTCTGTTCCAAAATTTTCTTAATGATATTGACCAAGCTTTTGTTAGAGGATTCAGCTAGCCCATTACCATGAGGGTAATAAGTTGTGGAATGTCCTAGTATGATGTGATATTTCTAACAAAATTCAACCATTCTTTTGGAAGTAAAGGCAGCAGCATTATGTGTGATGATCTTTCTGGGGCACCCAAATCTAAACAATATGTTTGTCTCTAGGAATTTGATAATGACAGAATCGATGGCATTCCTACAGGGGATGGCTTCTATCCACTTGGTAAAATAATCAGTAGCAGTGAGGATCCACTTATGTTGGGCAGATGAGGTGGGGTGAATCTCGCCAATGAATTATAAACCCCATTTTTGAAAGGGAGCTTCAAAAGTAATGGGATGCAAAGGCAAAGGTAAGAGTTTTCTCTTGCCATCAAAAATTTGGCACTTATGGCAAGTCATGAATAGTTTGTGGGTGTCATGGAAAAGGGTGGGCCAATAGTAGCCAGCTCTAAGGATCTTGTTGGCTTTGGTTTTCCAGTAAAGATGGCCTCCACACTCTCCCTCATGCAGTTCATGCATGATATTACCTGCATCATCCTCAAGCAAACACTTAAGAAACATACCAGTAGAATTTTTCCAATATAATATTCCATCTAAAATGCAGAATTTTAAAGCTTTTTGTTTCAGGAATCTAGCTTTTGTCTCTGATAAGCTAGCAGGAGCATTGAGATAGAAAATCACATATAGGATATTAGCATACCAAGATTAATTCATAAATACCTCTTCAACATGTGGAGCTATGCACTCTTCTTGTTCTTCTAAAACATCAACCATATTCATATCTAATGCTTTCCAATTTGATTCAGCCATAAGTTTTGCAAGCCCTTGTCCTTTAACCATTTTAGTGGGTCTAATTTCTATGTCATATTATAAGATAATAGAAATCCACTTTCCCCTCTTACCATTAGGGTCCTGATTCAAAATTTCTTTGACAACTGTGTGTGGAAAAAAAGCAATGATACGAGAATGTAAGATATAAACTATAAAGTCTTTTAATGCCTTAATCAAGGAAAAGGCTTGTTTCTCCATGATGTTGTACTTTAGAGGAGCATCTCTAAGGGATTTTCTCAAGAAGGCTATGGGTTATTCTTGCCCCATCATGTTCTTTTGTAAAAACACTGTAGCCATTCTATATTCAGATGCAAATAAGAAAATATAGAAAACTTTGGTAAAATCAGGACTGATAAGAACTAGCGTTTGGGTGAGAGATTGCTTAACCAGTTCAAAATATTGTTTGGCTTCCAAATTCCACTTAACTCCTATCTCTTTTTTTAGCATGTTTGTAATATTCCTTAAGAGTTCAGCAAAGTTGGGAATGAACCTCCTCAAGAAGTTGATTTTCCAAATGAAGGATTGTAATTCCTTGATGTTTCTAGGATGGATGATTTGCAATATACCTTCAATCCTTTTGGGGTCTATTTTGATTCCCGCTTCGGAGATGATGTGGCCTAGGAGTTCTCCTTCCTAGAGACCAAACATTGTTTTCTTGGGGTTCAAAGACAGGCCATATTTCCCACACTTTTTAAAAACGTTTCTCAAGTGGACTAAGTGTTCATCATTAGTTTTAGAGTAAACAATGATGTCATCAAGGTAAATGACTATGAAGTAGCCTATGTCTTCTGAAAAAGATATGTCAATGACTCTTTGGAAATTGGCCCCCACATTCATCAAACCAAATGGAATTTTGTCAAACATGAATATACCCTAAGGTGTGGTGAAAGCAGTTTTGTGTTGATCACTTGGGAATACTAGCACTTGGTTGTAACCGCAAAAACCATCAAGCAATGAGATTCTCTTAGAGCCAACTACCTTTTGAAGTATGTGATCCACTTTAGGAAATGGGTAATTATCTTTCAATGAGAACTGGTTCAGATTTATGAAGTCAATGCAAAGTCTAATCTCCCCGTTTTTCTTCCTAACTGACACAAGGTTGGAAACCCACTCTGAGTATCTATGGGGAACTATGATCTTGACATCATACATATTTTTAATCTCTTTTTCAACTAAAGGTAGTAAAATAGGGTTTATTCTCCTTAACTTTTTTTTGAAAGGTTCCTGATTTTCCTTGAGAGGTATTTTATGTTGAATAATGCTTGTGTCATATGATTTCAAATCTTGATATCCCCATGCAAACACATCTTTAAACTCCTTGAAAAGCTCAATATAATTCTATTTTATGTGAGGAGGAAGGGTCTTGGAAAGCTTAATCATTTTGGGTTCCTTTATGCTTCCTATGTTGCACTCCTCAACATCAGTCTCGCTAGATTCTATATTTGGTTTTTTAGCCACATCATCAAAGTCAAACAACTCTTCTAATGGTGAAAGGCCTCTTGGTAATGTGTCATTTTTACATTGTAAGACCTCCAAGTCCTTTTGGTCTATATATTCAAACATTTCAGCCTCATAAGGATGTGTAAGTAGATTTATATCAGCAAAAGAGGACAAATTTTTTTCATGATTTTGTTCTTCAGCAAAAACATATTTTTCATGCTCTAAGTTAGATTTTGTCAATGTAAATTCATTCCTAGATTGCAGAAAATCATCAATTTTCTTATCACCCTAAAACACTTGCCAATGGTTAATGCTGGCAGGCACTGTAGGGCAATGTTTGATTTTGACAGTGCATTGTTCACTTTCATGTGGTATTTGGAAATTTCTACCAGTGAAGGCGAGCTCATTGGCAAGACTATTTTGGGCTCTAGGAATGTGAATGAGTTCATATTTCTCAAAAGTTTTGAGGAGATCTAGGGTTGAATTTCTATACTCTCTTAATCTTGGATTCTTTTCTGAGTACTCACCTTTAATTTGTTTAATGATAAGTTTTGAATCTCCTTGGACAGATATTTTCTTAGCTCCTAAGTCTTCAAGCAAGTGCAAACCAAGGAGGAGAGCCTCATACTCTGCAATGTTATTAGTGCACTAAAATTCTAGTTTGTATGAATGGCCCTCATTTGTGTTATGTCTCCAAACACCAGCTCTTGAACTAGCCTTGCCACAAGAGCCATCAAAGCTTATGTTCAAAATTGTTTCTAGTTCATATTTGTCACTGTGTTGTTGGTCAGGGTTGCTAGAGTTCTGGTTGTCATGTTCTTCATTTGAGGGTGAGTGTGAGTGTTTTGGAGAGCCTAGCTCTTTCTCATTTTATTTCACCTACTTACCAATGTCATTTTCATTATATAATATGACAGAGTCCAAATCTGAATTAATGGAATAAACAAGGGTGTTGCTTGGACTATCTAGGCTACTTACCATATAATTCATGTGAGATTCCCGGTATAATATCCTAGTTTGATTGAAGACAGGGATAGTAGCATATGACATGTCCATTTCGAGGCTTCCTTGAAGTTTGGCTCCCTATGATCTAGACAAAATCATGCCATAATTTGGGGAAATATCAACAACAACTATGTCCATGACTAGACTCTTAGCAGGTATTTGCACCAGATTGAGACAAAGATCCTTAATTATGCCCAAACACTTGACTCTACTCGAATCGAAAGAGTATAAGTCTTTGTAAGCTTTGGTTATTTCTAGGCCTAGCCTGTCCATCACTACCTTAGGCATGAGGTTGTGAGAGGCACCGGAGTCTAGCATGGCATTATGTAATATTTTGTCATGTATATTTAGGCTAACATAGAAAGGAGGGAAAGCTCCTTCTTGGCATTTTCCCTCAACCTTGGGACCAAACAACAGTTTTGGTTTGTCATCAGTCAAGTTTAGAGTGTCTGTATTGTTCCCTATGTTCAAAAATTTCAAAACTTGGGACCTGTACATGCCTTGAGTCGCCAGTTCAGTGAGAGGTATGCTTATCTTGATTTTAGCAATCTCTCCTTCAAAACTGAAAGGAACTTGTGTTTTAGACATATTTACATTAGTTTTATCAGCCATAAATTTTTCTACATTTTTAATTTGCTAATTTTGATTTGGGGCTTTGGAAAAAAGAGTTTTCTCAGGGCCACTAGTAGAGGTAGTAGGGCAACATGTGTCACCACTTGGTTGGCTAGTTATGTCTCTGTTTGGATCAGTTTTCTTAGCCACGGTGTTGGTATTGTCTGTTGTCCTCTTAAGAATATTTTCAGCGGTTTTCCGAAAAATAGTGTATATTTGGTTTTTCTTGGGGGTATCTTGGTTATTTTTTCTCCTAAGGTCATATTTCCTATGGACTTCCATTATTTCATTTTCAAATCCCAATCTATAGTATTCAGAATCCTCATAGTTAGTTTCAGTTTGGTCTGGGGAAAAGAACTCTTGTTCTTCTTCTATGAGAAAAAAATTATCTTCATTATCTGAACCTATTAAGTTTACATGGCTTTCTTTGGGTTCTACATTCTCTCTTCTTGGAAAGGAGGCTTAATTTGTTGGTCATTGTCTCGCGACTTATTTTGGGGAGGGTCTCTTCTGAAGTTTTGAGTTCTATTTATGTTTTGAGGATTTGGTTGATTTTATATGGGAGGTACTCTTTCATTCAAGTTTATCCTTTCCATCATTCTCTCCATGGTTCTAAATAGGCTATCTATCTTGTCACAGAAGAGGAGGTTGAGGCTATGGTTTCATATTTGTAAGTGACTCTTTTTTTCGACCTCATCTTAACTCTCTTTTCAATCAAGTTGGCTTCTGCACTAATAGCTTCCCTTTTCATTTCTTCTAAAGTAGTGGGATCCCTCTCTCTCAGTTGGTATGTCATGTCCAGATCAAAGCCTTTGGTAAATTTCACTAGTGCTAGGCCTTGTGGGGGTTTCATGTGAGGGGGGAGGGCATTGTAGACACTGTTAAACCTAGTGAAATAGTCTTGTACACTCTCCCCTGTATTCTTTTTAAGATTATTATATTCAAAAAGGATTTGGAGGGGGTTTTTATTCATTTCCCACTTGTTTATAAAATATTGGTAAAGGGAAGGGAGATCATGTATGGTGTTAGGAGCTAAGCCTTTAAACCATTTCTTAGCTTCTCCTCCTAGGCTTTGTGCAAATATCCTCATTTTAATGGTTTATTATTCCAATTCCATATAGTCAAAGGCATCATTTATCCTATCTACATGTTGTTGGGAAGTGATGGATTCAGCTCCGGTGAAGTGGGGAATTTTGGATTGGCGGTCATTTGGTAAAGGTACCAAAGGTTGTGATAAAACTAGGGGGGCATACCAAGCTGCCATGATGGTATCTAATGGAGGATTTACAAGAGGGAGGTTTGTGAAAGGGGGTGTAGGATGAAGTGGAGTGGTTTGCACAATGGTGATATGGATGGGTGTGGTAGAAGTACTTGGTCCAACAAACTGATTCTGAGCAGATTTGGTATGGAAAGAGTTGAAATGATGGAGAAGCTAAAATTCAGGTGGTGTGGAAGGAGATGCTTCTCTACTAGAACTCTACTACAAATCTATGGGCTCAAGGTTATTTTGGGCAATATCAGTTTGTGACTTGGTTCCGAAAAGGTTATTTGTATGGTGCAAGTCAAACTGGGGGTCTTGCAAAGCTGTAAGATGTTCAGGGGCTGAGCTTGCTCTATGAATAGTCCTAATAGTGGTTAAGTTTCCAGATCGAGATGTTTTCCACAAAATATTTTCTGGGTCATCAACTATGGTAGGAGGATTTGGGTCTGAGTGAGATCTGGTACTGATCCTTTGTGAATCCATATTTCACACTCAAAATGTAGAGAGGCTGAAATTTTAGGACTTTTTTCGGAAGGCTGACCTCTCTTAGTGTTTTCTAAACTCTCACGGTGTAGAACTAGGCTTCTAAACTTCTGAGGGCTGATTTGATACAATCCTAAGGATTCTAAATGAGAACTAGTGAAGTAATAGGCCTACTGGAGGCTAGTGGAGTCGCCACGTGGATTTTTTTAGTTGTTTTGAAGATATGTGTGTATTTTCCATGACCAATAACTAAAAAAAACCAATATAAGGATGTTTTAGGGTTTTCTAAGCTCCTTTATGTAGCCCTAAGTTTTGTAAAAGTGTCCTATAGCTGAGTCATCATTTTGCTAGGATGGTGAAACAACCATATTATACTCTTTAGCTGAAAATTTGAGTTCTTTATGATTTGAAAAGTATTTCTGAAGTCCTAAGGGATACTTAGATTTTCACTGACTCATAGGTCCCACCGTGATCGCCAGAATGTTAGTGTGGCGATAAGGTAGAGAGAAATCATAGGATATTGTTTTGAAAAGGGCTTCCAAATTGCTTAAGGATGTCTAAGCTTGTTACTTACTTAGAAATTCCCACCGTGATCGCCATAATGTTAGGGTCCCGTGATTTAGCAGATTGGTAGAACAAATGCATAGGGTAACATGAAACCAGTCTTTGGAGTCCTAATACCTAGCCTTCCTAGACTCAGAGAGGGCTCTCTCTGTTGTATGCAAAGGATGTGAACTTGTTTTCTTTAGATGGTTTAGGCTAGTTGTGAAGTTTATGGTTTTGTTTGTTTGGTTGGGTCGGGAAAATGATCAAGTGGAATAGGTGGAATGAGAGGTCATCAAATAATTGGGCTATGGAGTCTATGAAAGTCATGGATATCTAAAAAATGAGTCAGAGTGCATCACAGGGTAAATCTAGTGTAGTCAATGGATCTTTTAAGTTTATGTGTGAAGTGAGGTGGACATTAAGTTGGGAAAACAAGGTAGGGCAAAGGGCAGTTAAGAATCCTTTATCATAAACCCATAAACAAGAAGGTCTCATATACTGATAAGAAAAATATAATAATCATGAGATAGGGAAAAATATATACTCAATGACAATACTTTAAACAAATAGACATCCAAGATGAACAATTTAGTGAAACAGAGAAAGCAAGAAATCCTATCTAACTTCAGTGATTTCACCTAGAAAGTTTGAAAACATATAAGATGACAAATAACATTAACCAATGAAGAGGGACCTCCTAGACATCATCAATCAATCTATAAAGAACTTTGAGGCAAACTGATAGGCATGGAGAAAGGGCAAGATCATAACAAGACCTCTTTGACTTAACCTAACAAGTAATACTTCAAAGAGAGATTTCAAAACAGAGTTTCAGATAGCATCAAATAAGAAGGGCTTGCCATAAAACATATTTGGGAACTAGCATATTAATCCATTGATGAAATAAACAAGCATAAATAGGCCTAAGTAGCAACTAAGAATTCCTTAAACACACCCGGCAGAGGAAAACATAAAGATAGTAGCAAATAGGAGGACTAAGGTGCCTCAAACGACATTTCTTAGCCTATAATTTTCTGATCTACTACAACATAGAAAGGTGGACATAATTATAAACAAGAAAACATGAAAAAATTAGAGACACATCACCATTCACCGAAATCAAGGATCTTGCAAGCAAGCTTTCATCATCATCAATCAAAGCATATCATTCATAAGCTCCATAACACCAAATTTCTCTTCAACCTCAAAGAACCATGTATTTCTCTCAAAACTCATCAAAATCCAACATTTACAATGAGTCCTCAATGCTCTATTTAATCATCAATGAGGAGAAAAACCTAATAGAGTATCTAGAAGCCTATTGGCTAATCAGAAATGTCACTATTGTCCTTGAGACCTTGCAAGGCCCAAGGCACAAAATATCTAAAACAAAATATCTTTTCGATCATTTTTAGCAAATAAATTGATGTTTGAGGTCTGACAGGCCTCCTAAAACTTTCCAAGCGTACATTTTTTACTTTCCCTCTGCTAAGGGCGCAACACTGTATTTAGAAGGAATTTCCATGCCAAGGGCGTAGCACGGGAGCAGGAAAAATGGGTCATATTACAATAGTGTTTTGAAGGCCTTACCGATGTCTGAAAAGGATATGTGATGGCTCGTTGGAAATCCCTTGAATTATACTTTACAGATATACCCCTGGTTCTCTAATCTGACCTCTACAACGTATTCAAAAAGTAAAAATTCCAATGCTGGTAAAGGCGCAACACATCTCCTGAAAACTAAACATAATGGTGAAAATTTGGGTGTTTGTGACCCTTTTGGAAGACCAAAACAACTCCAATTGATATAAAATTTTTTGATAATGCTATATTAGTGATGAGGATTCAAAAATGCAAGCCTTTCCTCCTAAATATGCTCCGAAAAAGAGCGTAGCACCATGTTTTCTACCCCCTTTGCCTCAAAATTAGAAAAAAACAAAAATTTGTCAAAATTCTCCCAAATTTGGTGGATGAGTGCCTCGTGGCTTTTGGGAGACCTGTAGAGAGGCTTGTGCCAAGATTCCAAGCCCAGCTTGGCCTTTTTCTTCTTTTAGTGCCTGGAGCTTGTCTTGAGCTTTTTTCAGTTTATCCCTTGCAATTTGGTTCCTTCAGGCATAATGTTTAGTCATTTTTCTTTGGAGGTCAAGATCTTGATTTGTTTTCTTCAATTTTGCCTCCAAGTGTATGTTGGCTCTCTCCAACCAAGGCTCCTAGTCATGGGCTATTTCCATAGCCAAAATTTCGTCTAAAGAGAGTTGTTCTGCTAGGGCTGATTCTTCCTCCCTTTGTTTAGCCAATGATTTCTTCAATCTCATGGTTCTAGGTCTTATCCTATATTTTCCTTCCTCATCACTACTCTCCTCATAAGTTCCTATTAACTCCTCTACCTTCATTTGTGAATTTTGGTCTTATTTCCAGTCCTTGAGGGCTCTAGCTTCATAGATTTCCATTTGTGCTCCCAGCTGCCTATTTTCCAAGTCAAGAGCATCATTTATACTCTTGGCCCTATCTAAATATGCTTGAAGGTCTTTGATTTGTGCATTTCTGTCCTGGAGGAGAATGTTTGTAATTCTTGCCTCATTCTCCTCATCACTATCTACCTAAATGATCTCAAAATCACTCTCCACCTCATGTTCTTCTTCTTCTTCCTTTACCCTTTGTTTCCCTTTGTCCAGTGGATGAGATTATGTAGATGGCAAGGTCCCTTGCCTTTTGGAGGCAGCAAACACTTGCCTTGGCCTCTTTTGATATGCGAGAGGGAGAAAATCAATTTTTTCTACTAGAATGCCCTCTTCATGGCTAACCTTAAGACTGCCTTTCCTTTCATCAATGATCTCTGTATTCATGTCTTCTTCATGTTTTTCTTGACTGCCCTCTTGAGAGGTACTTTCATTTTCCTTCATGTTAATAGCACTATCATGAACTTCACCACTATCATCAATCTCTTGACTACTTTTTGGGTTTATGGTGTCACTGCTAGAGGTGTCTTTGTCAGTGTTTTCATCATTGTTTTCAGCATTTTCATCATTTCCATCCTCTTCCATATCTTCTTCAGTGTCATTTTGTTCTAAGCTATCATGTTCATAAGAGTCATTTTTTTTCCCACTGCCATTGTCTTCATCTTCTGCCTTTGTCTCTTCTTCTAATTCTATCTTTTCATCATCTATCCCTTCTTCATTTGTCTTTTCTTCATTGCTTGCATCTGCCTCTTTTTCATCTGTTTCTTCCTCACTATTTGGCTCATTGTTTTCTTCTTCATCTTCATTGTTTTTCTCACCAAAATTTGCCTCTGTCTCTTAACTGTCATTTGTTTCTTCCTCCTCATCTAGCTCACTGCCCTTGTTTTCAGAATTTGCCCCATCACTACTTACATCATTGTTATTGTCTGTGCGGTCACTGTTAGAGGTACCTTCATCAGTTTCTTTAGTTACCTCAAACTCTTTGTTGTCTCTTGTAATGTCCTCATTTCTTTCATTTTGATCATTGTCATCCCCTTCTATATCTCCTGCCTTGTCATATGTTTCTTCATTGCTATTGGGCTCACTGTCTCTATCTTCAAAATCTGCCTCTTTCTCATCTGCCTCTTCATTATCTTCTTGTTCTAAACTGTCCTCCTTATCATTGTCATTTTCTTCCTCACTATCCTTTGTTTCTTCTTCACCGTCATCACTTTCTTCATTTTCATTTTCCTCTCCCTCATCACTTGTTTCTTCCTTTTGACTGTCATTTTCTTCCTCACTTCCATTTTCCTTTTTGTCACTATTTTCCTCTTGTTCTTCATCAGCTTCTTCTTGTTCTGATGCTTTAGGAGAAGGTGAAGGAGGAAAGTTCTCTTGGGGAGAGGATTCATGTGTAGAAAACATATTTGAAGAGTTTTCTGGCTGAAAGCGCAGCACATGAGAGCAGCACGGGCAAGTTGAGTCAACCCTGCATGGGCTATCGAGTCGGCCCTGAACGTAACGCAGGAGCGTAGTGTAGGGTCCTGTGATTTGGCAGATTCGTATACCAAATGACAGGGTAACATGGAACCATTCTTTGGAGTCCTAGGACCTATCCTTCCTGGACTTAGAGAGGGATCTCTCTATTGGGTGCAAATGATGTGTTATTTTTGCTTTAGGTAGTTGATTTTAGGCTAGTTATTAAGTGTAGGGTTTGTTGATTGTTTTGGTTGGGTAAGATGGTCAAGTGGAATAGGTGGAGTGAAAGGTTTTCGAATCATTGGGCTATGGAGTCAATGAAAGTCATGAGTGTTTCAATGATGAATCAGAGTGTTCTGCAGGGCCAATCTAGCAAGGTTAATGGATCCTTAAGGTGATGTGTGAGGTGCAGTGAACATCAAGTTTGGGAAAAAATAGGAGGTCTTAAATACATATAGTTAAAAGATACAACTCATGAGGTAGGGAAAACCATTAAGCTCAATGAACAATACTTAAACTGATAAATATCCAAGATAAACATTCCAGTGAAACATAGAAAGCATAAGAGCTTCTAATTTTAGTAAATTCACCTTCGTAAATTGGGAAAACATATAATATATCACAATAACTTAATATATGAAGAGGGAACTCCTAAACATCATAAATCAGGCTATAAAGAACTCTGAAACAAGTTGGTAGGCATGGGAAAAGGGAAAGATCAAACGAGACCTCTTTGACTTAACCTAGCAAACAATATTTCAAAGAAAGGTTTCAAGATAGAGTTTTGAAAGCTTCAAATAAGCAGGGCATACCATGAATCATACTTGTAAAATACCATACTAACCATCCATGAAACAAAAACAAGTTTAGTTGGACCTAAGGAGCAATCAAAAATTCCTTAAGATGATCAAACAGAGGAAAACATCAAAGCTATAACAAACAGGAGGACTGAGGTGACTCAAAGAGCATGTCTCAACCTATACTTTTCTGATTTATAGAAACCAAGAAGAATGAAACATAATGAGAACAAGAAAACATAAACAAGTTAAGAAGACATCACCATTCACCAAGCTAAGGAATCCTACAAACAAGCTTCTCCATCATCAAGCCAAACAAGCCATTCATCAACTTCACAAAACCAATTTCTTCTCCAAGCTGATAGAAACCATGTATTTCTCTCCAAGTTCATCAAAAGCCAAAATTTTACAATGAAGCCCTCATGCTATATTTATCTTAGCAAGTGAGGAAAAAACCTTAGATAGGGTTGGAAAATGTCAAAATCACTCATAAATGTCATTTATGGCCAAGAGACCATTCAAGGCCCAAGGCACAAAATATCTCATGGAATAAATTCCAAAATAACTTCTAGCACATAATTCTAGAGTGGTTTGCCTCAAAAAATACTAAAGTAATATTTTACAATAAATGAATGTGTTTTGATGAATTTTGGCCAAAACACACTTAGACAATCCATGTGCGCAATGCCACTTCAGCAGAAAATAGGGTGTTTTGCAACCAAGTTTTGGACCACTTCCCGATGTCGGATTTGTCTTTGTGATGGCTCGTTGGAAAACTCGATGAGTCTAATTTCCTGAAATTCCTGTGTTTTCCTGATCCAGCTCCTTTAGCCTAGTCAAAAAGGAAAAAATCCCAAGACTTTCATGTGTGTTGCACCACTTCCAACAGAAAATAGGCTCTGTTGTGGCTAAGTTTTGGACCACTTCCCGATGTCTGATTTTACTCTGTGATGGCTTGTTGGAAATATTGGCAAGTTTCAGTTCCATATATACCTTTTTTTTTCTGAATGAGTGTCATTTTCCTGTCCAAAAATCCAATATCCCAACACTGCTCTGTGCATAGCACCTCCTCTAGCAGAAAATAGGGTGTTTTGCAACCAAGTTTTGGACCACTTCCCGATGTTGGATTTGGCTCTGTGGTAGCTCGTTGGAAATATTGATGAGTCTACTTTTCAGATAAACTTTTTTTTTCTGAAATACTATCATTTTCCTGTCCAAAAATCCATTCTCCCAACACTGCTCTGTGCGCAGCACATTGTCTGAAAATGAGATAGAATGGTCAAAATTTAGGTGTTTTTTGACCTTTTGGGGGGTCAAAACTACTCCACATGGTCTGAAATTTTGTGAGAAGACTGCTGATGATGATAGTAATCCAAAAATTTCAAGTTTGAAAGCTGAGGATGCATGATATTTGTGCGCAGCGCCAAGGGTGCAGCGCATAAAGGCCTCAAAATTTCGAAAAGACAAAATCTTGTTCAAATTTGGCTAAAATTGGTGGAGTGGTCCTTCAAGAGGTCTTGGACACCTGTTGAGAAGCCTCAAACAAAAATACAAGGTTATGATCCTCCTTTGCCTCTTTTATGTTTTTTTTATCTCCATGAGGGACTCCTTCAGTTTGGCACAAACAAGCTTGTGTTTCTTGGCATAATACTTTGTCATATTTCTTTGCAGGCCCAAGCCTTCATTTTCCTTCATCAGCTTGGCCTCTAGGTGTATAATTTCCCTCTCAAGCCTTGGATTTGATGCAGCTGGCAAGGTCCCTTACATTTTGGAGGAAGCAAACTCTTGCCTTGGCCCTCTTTGGTATGTCGATGAAAGAGGTGTGATGGTCGTTTTGGTAGGGTTTTCATCATGGCTGTGACCTTTGGGGTTGTCATCAGCTTCTTCATTTCTACCATGATATTTATCAATCATCCCATGCTTACTTTGATCATTTTCCTTTTGGCCTTTAACACCATCATCATCTCTAAATTCCTTACTCCCTTCTATACTGTCCTTTTGGTCTTCAAATGGGCTATCAACTTATGCATTTTCCCCACTTTCATTTTTTTCATCATTAGTGTCCTTTTCTTCATCATTCCCTACACTGTCACTTTCATTCTCATTGTCATTAAGAGACTTATTAGTGTCATGACAGTCATGACAGCTGTCATGACTATCATGACTATCTCTTTTGTTGTCATTTTCCTCACTAAATGTCCTATCAATGACATTCTCTTTATCACTGTCTCATTCATCAAATTCTGTTTGTGCCTCACTGGTTTCCTCTTCTTGATCTTATATTTCCTCATTATCACTTTCTGTTTCTTCATGTTCATTATCTTCATCCATATTGTCACTGTTTGTACTATGTTTGTGCTCATTTTCATGTTCATCCACATTTTCCTCTTGACTGTCATGTTCATTTTCTTGGTGACTGTCATCCTCCTATTCATCATGGCCATGCTCACTGCTTTGTTTTTCATTATTATTTCCTCCATTAGTTTCCATGTCCTCTACCTCTTTCTCACTAGTTGCTGGCCCATACTCATATTCATAATTTGTGTTCATGTACTCTGTCTCATCCTGACCCTCATCATTTTTGCCTTGGTCATTGCTCTGCTCATCATTAGGGTCTTTTTCTTCATCTTGAGATCGCTCATTTGTATTTTTATCATTACTTCCTCCCTCTGATCTGTCACTATCTTTGTCTTCATCAATAATGTTCTCACTTCCTTCTTCTTTACCATCATTTCCCTCTTTCTCTCCCTCATTAATCTTTGTCTCTGCCCCACTGATTTCTTCAACTCTACTGTCATCTTCTTGTTCCTCATTACCACTATCATCCTATTTGACTATGGTGAAAAAAGAACATTATGAGGGAAAAGAAAGATGACCACCAACCTTTTTAAACTTTTTCAGGAGCTTGGGGAAAATTTGAGGAGGAAAAAGAGATTTTGACCAATTTTTGGCAATTCTGGCCAAACTTCTCTTATGCGCAGTGCCAAAAAAGGGTCAACTTGCAGACACATTTGAGGAATTTCCCGAAGTCAGATTTGGGCCCATGATATCTCGTTCGAAATAATAACCTGTATAATTTACAAATATACCATTTTTTCCCTGATTGGTGTTGATTGGCCCTGTCAAAAGTTGAGTTTCCCAAGACTGGTCAAAAAGTATTGAGTGATGGTGCAGAAATGTAGAGTGCTGGTGTAGACAACTTTTGGAGGCCTTCCTTAACTCCAAATTGACCTCATGATAGCTCATTGGAAATCTAGTCAAGCCTAGTGGTCTTGTGCCTCATCAAGAAAGTCATTTGGACACTCCAGCTGTGAGATAACCTTATTTTCCCAAGGTCACTCTAGCAGTGCACAAATTCTCTCATGACACGTGTATTTTTGACATTTCTCCCAAACCATGATACCTGTGTAAAATCTGAATGATTTTTTTCTTATTGGCCCTATTATGGAAAAAAACCTCTCTCACATTTTCTAAATTCATCTTTGTTTGGTCAGAAACATATTTTTAAGAAAAACTGGCCCTAGGTGTGGCAAATGACTAGGCCCTTGGAATGAATTCTTGGAAAATTATGGAGGCATGATGTTAATGACTTGGTATGGCTTCATGATTGCTGATATTACCTTAAATATGGATATTCTTCTCTTATGCATATTTTCCATAGCAAACCCTAGCTTAGTTGGAAGAGGAATTAGGGTTTGGTGTAGGGGATTTAGGATTGCCTTGTAGAGGGAGGGGAATGAAGTGGTTAAGCGTTGTCTAAATTCTTGGGGAAATTTTTGGTGATAGGGATAGATGTTAGGGAGTAGGAGAAAGTGGAATTTCAAGGATTTCGTGAGAGTAAGGGGTCCAAAAAGGAAAAACACAGGCCTAGTCTCAAAAAGTGTCAAATTGTGGCAATAGCCTAGGTTTTGTATAAAAATGATGAATTTGAGGGATAAGAGTGATGGGAAGTGTTTATGAAGATATATTAAGGATAGGAGGAGGTATAAGAGCATCAAGATACAAGCCTTGTTTATTTTTTACCATGGAGTTCATGAAACCAAGCAAAAAATGCCCTTAAAATCCCTAGATGGACAATGGAGGAGTTAGGCAAAGAAAAATAGAGGGTTGAGGCCAAAGGTGACACGAAAAAGAAAAAATGTGTGACATGAGCCCATGATGGGTCTTCTGGGATGACTAAGCTGAGATTGACATGATGGGATGATGAAATAGTGAAAAATTTATCTTAGTAATAATGAAGGTAGTGAGATTTCTAGAACTCACAATGTTCATGAAATTCGTTTCTAGAAATCTAGAACCGATACTTAGTCATCTTCAGATAGTGAAAATTATGGATGACTAACAGTGGCTCCACTTGGGGAGGGCAGCTCCTTTTCAGGAGGTTTCTATATCTTTCAGATCTCTTGGTTCATGAAGGCTAGTGCCTTATCCATTGGGCATATTTTATTTCTCTCCTTTCATTTTGTTGATGCCTGCTTGAAGTTGTTATCTCAATAATTTGAAAAAACATGATTAGCTCAACTTCATATTTACCTACCCAACTTACTTGCCTAAAATTTTCTCTTCCTTTGGGTGCACTTGAGCTGGAAAACCCTATGAAATTTTTTTTCTTTCTGAAAGAAAAACAAACTATCTAATAGTACCCTTATTACTCCCAAAGGTTTAGATTATGCTAGTGAACCCTTTTATTCTCTACCTAGACTATTCAACTGTTAAGGTTAAGCTATTTGACAGGATTTCATTCACTAAGATATAAACATGAAATTGAAATCATGGTTAAAATCAGGAATAAAAAATCTGACTTATCATGAGTTTGTGGCTTAAGAACAAGCTGCACACAAATTTTATTTCCGTACAAACAAAAATTAGGAAACATAAGGGCAGTAATATATCATTTGTTGAGCATACCTATTTTCCAATTTCGTTCAGATTTGAGCGTGTGGAACCAAAATCTTTCATCCCTAACCTATCTTTCCTGACAAGTCAAGTTTGAATGTTTTCACAAGCTCTCTTTCACTAACTTATCAACATAAATTTAAACATGTTCAGCCATGATTAGGCTAGATTACTGAAACAAGACATTATTTTTGAACCATCAGTGGCATTTAAGGTTGCTCACTTTCAGTAGTACTATTGTTTGGGTATGGGGTTGTATCTCTTCTCTAAATTTTCCCTCTTTTTATACCTTTCTTTGTTTGTGTTTTTTCATTTTTCCAAAGAATCTAGAACTAAAAATATGCTCAGAAGGCTGAGTTTATTTTGCATACCTACCTATCCTAATCTAACCTATACATGATATACATTCACTTGGTGAACTCCATTTTCCAATACAACCAATCAAGTAGATGATTGCATGAGGGATCTTTGTTCAAATCTTTAAGGGTGCTGACAAAATTAAAAGGCCACTTCCACTTTACTTGTTTTCGGACAGTAATTCTTAAAAAAATTCTCACACTTTGCAACAAAATTCTCTTGGTAGAACACACTCCTCCTTTAGATTTCTCAAGGAAAACAACAAATGGATCTTGGAATAATACCTGATCTAGAGGATTTGAGACATAAGCTTCATTCAGGACTACTCCTTCCACTTGGCTATGATTGGGACTCTTTTGGGAAAGAAACTCCACCTCTTCCTCATGATCATCTGAACTGGTAGATTCATCATATATGGAAATTTTATCCTCTAATAAACCTGATGTGCTTTGATAGAGTGAGCTGAGCTCTGTGTGAAAACCACCATGTTGATGAGTAGGAGCACTCCTTGGAAACAAATATTCTTGAGAAATAAGTGCAACAACTTTCTTGTGATCATTAATTTCCATGCCTTCATCTCCAATTTGTAATTCAAAGGAACTTGGTGGCTGCAAATCTGGAGTTAAGGAGGATTCCACGTTCCAAATGATCTCCTCAACCATTTCAAGAGAATGCTTCTTATTTACAATTTTCTCAAGAAGTTCATCATCCTCCTCAATCTCAATATCAAAGCTGAAACACTGTTGATTTCCAATTATGTGAAAGTTATTTCTGATGGACTGAAGTGAAGCAGAGAAAAGAGTCAGACACTCTTCACTTACTTCTAAACTTTCAAGGCTTTCCTCATAAGTGTCATAGGTGACCTGTCCTGGCTGATTGCTGCTTTCAATATGATGATAGTGAACTTCTTCCCACAAATAAATTGTTGATGGCTTTGCAAGGTCAGCTTCTGTTTGGAGAACATCATCATCATCAGACTGATCAAAATTTGGAGAATCATCAACATAAATAATTTCATCAATAAAACATATTGGATTATCAGTTTGTTCTTCTTTGAATTGATCTATCAGTTCACTTTCTGACTTATGGTAGATAGGATTAGTAGGAGAATGAACGGAAATGTTTTGTTCACATGAAGGCTTAGAGGTTGGCTGAATTTTTAGCATCTGATTTATTTCTTCTTCAGTCAAAAGAGGAGGAATTTTTCTCTTTATTTGGATAGAAGTACAATGGTTCTCTTTCTCTTGTGAACGCTGATTTTTAGGCTGAATCTTTTCTTGAGCCTCACCTAGAAGATATGGTGAATCATTACTTGTGCCTTCAGAGTGTTTCTGTGGGTTTCCTTCTATTTCTTTATTGGGTTCTAACTCCTCTAGGTTGTCATGATAGCTATCTTGAGAATGAAATGCATGGATTTATTCTAATAAATCTTCAGGATGCCAATTTCCTAAATCCTCATCAATGTTTACAAGGTGTTGTATGAAATCTTCAGATTGATCACAACAATTTTCAGCTAATGATAAAGATGGACAATATTCTTTATAAGGTTCATAAAACACCTTGTGGAAATCTTTCAAGGAAAACAAAATACCAGATTTTAGCCATTCATACCAATTTCTTGCCTTACCTTCTAATGTTGCCATAAAAATTTTCATGAGGCAGTCCTGGTGCCATTCAACCTTTAACCTCCATATGTGTATATGAAATTTTATGAGATGTAACAAGGGGTCATCAACTTTTTCATCTTGAAATATAGGTAGGTTTTTTATCGAATTTATTTCAGCCATTTTGTGTGGGAATCCAGGGATATGATCTCCACCCATTGGAGCATATCTCCTTTGTATCCTTTGATCTATGTTTGTAAATCAAAAAGGGTCATTGAATATTTTCAACCAATCTAGAGTTCTCTACCAGTGGAGTCTTTAGGTCTATTGAGATATGTGGAGTTGCCAGGTGGATGATTTCAACTTCACTATCCACCATCAACAGGGCTACTCAAGACCAGTGGAATCGTTAGGTGGATGATGTTTACTATTTTAAGGATATTCGTTTTTTCCACCATCAACAACTAAATACCAATCTAAGGGTGTTTGTGTGTTTTCTGAGATCTAAGGAATACTTAGTTTGTCACTAACTCATAGGGATCGCCAGAATGTTATTGTGGCGATAAGGTGGCAGATTCACTGGATTTTCTAAGTCAAACTGAGGGTATAAAGAGTGTTAAGAGGTATTTAGGAAACTATATACTCAGAAGGTCCCACTGTGATCGCCGGAATGTTAAGGTCCTATGATTTGGCAGATTGGTATACCAAATGATAGGGTAACATGGAACCAATATTTGGAGTCCTAGGACCTAGCCTTCCTAGACTTAGAGAGGTATCTCTATGTTGGGTGAAAAGGATGTGTTATTTTTTCTTTAAGTAGTTGATTTTAGGCTAGTTATTAATTTTAGGGTTTGTTGATAGTTTTGGTTGGGTAAGATGGTCAAGTGGAATAGGTGGAGTGAGAGGTTTTTGAATCATTGGGCTATGGAATCAATGACAGTCATGAGTATTTCAATGATGAATCAGAGTGTGCTGCAGGGCCAATCTAGCAAGGTTAATGGATCCTTAAGGTAATGTGTGAGGTGTAGTCAACATCATGTTTGGGAAAAACCAGGAGGTCTTAAATGCATATAGTTAAAAGGTACAACTCATGAGGTAGAGCAAACCATTAAGCTCAATGAACAATACTTAAACTAAAAAATATCCAAGATAAACATTCCAGTGAAACATAGAAAGCATAAGAGCTTCTAACTTTAGTAAATTCACCTTCATAATTTGGGAAAACATATAAGATAGCACAATAACTTAATCTATGAAGAGGGAACTCCTAACCATCATAAATCATGCTATAAAGAACTCTAAAACAAGTTGGTAGGCATGGGAAAAGGGCAAGATCGAACGAGACCTCTTTGACTTAACCTAGCAAACAATATTTCAAAGAAAGGTTTCAAGATAGAGTTTTGAAAGCTTCAAATAAGCAGGGCATACCATGAATCATACTTTTAAACTAGCATACTAACCATACATGAAACAAAAACAATTTTAGGTGGACCTAAGGAGCAATCAAGAATTCCTTAAGGTGACCAAACAGAGGAAAACATCAAAGCTATAACAAACAGGAGGACTAAGGTGCCTCAAAGAGCATGTCTCAACCTATACTTTTCTGATTTATAGCAACCAAGAAGAATGAAACATAATGAGAACAAGAAAACATAAACAAGTTAAGAAGACATCACCATTCACCAAGATAAGGAATCCTGCAAACAAGCTTCTCCATGATCAAGCCAAACAAGCCATTCATCAACTTCAGAAAACCAATTTCTTCTCCAAGCTCATAGAAACCATGTATTGCTCTCCAAGTTCATCAAAAGCCAACCATTTACAATGAAGCCCTCATTCTCTATTTATCTTAGCAAGAGAGGGAAAAAACCCTAGATAGGGTTGGAAAATGTCAAAATCACTCATAAATGTCATTTATGGCCAAGAGACCATTCAAGGCCCAAGGCACAAAATATCTCATGGAATAAATGCCAAAATAACTTCTAACACCTAATTCTAGAGTGATTTTCCTCAAGAAACACTAAAGTAATATTTTACAATAAATGAGTGTATTTTTTTTACTTTTGGCCAAAACACACTTACACAATCCATGTGCGCAGCGCCACTTCAGTAGAAAATAGGGCGTTTTGCAACCAATTTTTTTACCACTTCCCAATGTCGGATTTGGCTCCGTGAGGGCTCGCTGGAAATCTTGATGAGTTGAATTTCCATAAATGCTTGTGCGTTCCTCATCCAGCTCTTGTATCCTATTCAAAAGGTCAAAAATCCCAAGACTATCATGTGCGCAATGTCACTTCCAGCAAAAAATGGGCTCTGTTGTAGCCAAGTGTTGGACCACTTCCTAATGTCAGATTTTGCTCCATTATAACTCGTTGGAAAGCATGTCAAGTTAGCCTTCTAGATATACCTTTTTTTTCTAAATTCATATAGGTTTCTTGTGCATAAATCCAATCTCCCAAACTGCTCTGTGCGCAGCACCTCCTCGAGTAGAAAATAGGGTGTTTTGCAACCAAATTTTGGACCACTTCTCGATGTCGGATTTCGCTCCGTGATAGCTCATTGGAAAGCGTGATGAGTCTAGTTTCCAGATCTACTTTTTTTTTTCTGAATGAGTGCAATTTTCCTGTCCAAAATTCCATTCTCCCAACACTGCTCTGTGTGCAGCACCTTGCCTGAAAATGAGGTAGAATGGTCAAAATTTAGGTGTTTTTTGACCTTTTCGGGGGTCAAAACTGCTCCAAATGGTCTGAAATTTTTTAAGTAGACTACTGATGATGAGAGGAATACATAAATTTCAAGTTTAAAAGCTAAGGATGCATGATATTTGTGTGCAACGCCAAGGGTGTTGCGCACAAAGGCCTCAAAATTTCAAAAAGACAAAATCTTGTTCAAATTTGCCCAAAATTGGTGGAGTGGTCCCTCAAGAGGTCTTGGACACTTGTTGTGAAGCCTCAGCCAAAAATACAAGGCTATGATGCTCCTTTTCTTCTTTTAGGTTTTTTTTTTATATCCATGAGGAACTCCTTCAGTTTGGCACAAACAAGCTTTGTTTCTTGGCATAATACTTTGTCATCTTTCTTTGCAGCCCCAAGCCTTCATTTGCCTTCATCAGCTTGGCCTCTAGGTGTATAATTTCCCTCTCAAGCCTTGGATTTGATGTATCTGGCAAGGTCCCTTTCATTTTTGAGGCATCAAACTCTTTCCTTGGCCCTCTTTGGTATGTGCATGAAAGAGGTGTGATGATAGTTTTGGTAGGGTTTTCATCATGGTTGTGACCCATAGGGTTGTTATCAACTTCTTCATTTCTACCATGATATTTATCAATAATCCCATGCTCAGTTTTATCATTTTCCTTTTGGCCTTTGACACCATCATCATCACTAACTTCCTTACTCCCTTCTATACTGATCAGAACTGGATCAAGGACCTAAGGATTAGCTCAAAATTCAAAGTTACAAGATTGGGTTGAAACCAAGATGGTTGCATAGGTCTCATTTTTTTTATTCTGACTTTGCAAACAGTTCAAAAATCAGACACTGTATGAATATGTTATTGCACTTTGAATTCCGAGTGGGTCTAGCGGAGCACGGAGGGGCCAGCCCTCCTCCCATGGAACCTCATCAGATGACCAATGTGGGAGCTTAATGTTAAGAGCGCTTAAGGAGCCTAATCTCAGGTTTAATATTTAATTAAGATTAATTTAAGTGGAGTTTAATATGGCATATATTATGGAGGCACTCCCAAATTTAGGCGGACTTCCACTTTTGGTGGAGTTAATTGGCAGTTGCCCCACATTTAGTGGAGGAAATTTGGGCACATTTGTTTTGGTCATAAATCTCTCATTATTGAACTAAATTAGATAAAATTTTGGTCAATTTTGGGTCTCTTTGACCTTATGAAGACTTTGGGATATGTTTTAGGTCGAGTGGAGGTGATATTCAATATTTGTTTCTTCAGGGAAGATGAAGGAGCCATCAAGGCCACCATGAGACAAATTCAGTTTGAGGCCTAACCAGGGGAGTTAGAGTCCTTTTCTAGAGTTCCAATAGTTAAAATTGGATAATTCAGATGTTATGAATTTCATGAAAAAAATTTCAAAGCCTGTAGATAATGTTTTAAGGCCGAAAATCTCCAGTAAAGTTCCAGGGGTCATTAGTGCCAGCTTTTGCCAGCAGTAGTGCAGGGCTTAGACCGAGCTGTTTGAGACCATATGCAGTGAAAAAGTGGTCATTATTCACTGAAAAAATCATTATGAATCTATTTATAGAGGTTCCAGCAAGTTTTAAAAACTTTTAGAGGTCGAAAACTCAGCAGAGAAGTGTTCCTTGACCCTAGTGCCAGGGGGTGCCGATAGGTGATTGAGGCAAAACCGGAGTAGCCGAAGGCTATTTTTGAAGGAAAAAAACTCTATCTTGACTATTTCAGTCATTTGGGAACCAATGGAAGTGGTTTCAGAACATTTATAGAACTTCTAGAGCTCTAGAAGCTGATGTGAAGTTATGGGTAGCGCTAGGCAAACTGTGGAGAATAGCCTATTTGGGGAATGAAGTGCTCAATTTGAGAAATTTATCAGTTGATATTTGATGTTTGATGTGTATTGGATACAATAGGAGTGGTTTCAGTGATAGAAATAGAATTTCTAGGGATTTTGTGCCATTTAGAAGCTCAGAGTAGCTTAATGCATCGACAGAAGGAATCGTGTCAACAAGAGGCTAAAGCTGTTTGCAGAATTTGGACAACCAATTGAGGGATATTTATGTTATTTTCAGTCCTTTGGATCATTTTGTTATTCATTGGAATTAAGTATTTTACTTGGTAAAAAAACTTACCACAATCCCAAAGAGTTGAGTCATGATGACAAAGCTCAAAGGAGATGTAACCCACAAGATTTCGGGTGAACTCCTAGATTAAAATTGTCGTTGTCTTTGAATGATTATTTGTTGCATTATGTTGCTATCATACATGTTAAATTACAACAATAAAAAATGAATTTAAGACACATAAACAGTAAAAATTCATACACCACTTTCAAGTAAATAATTCTGCAAAGTTGTCAAGTAAAAGCTAGATCATTTTAATTAAAACTGAGTGGTAGGTTCTTGAAGTACATACAAGTCATCCAGACTATTTTCAGATCATATACTATCCTTTTGGTCTTCAAATGGGCTATCAGCTTATGCATTTTCCCCACTTTCATTTTGTTCATCATTAGTGTCCTTTTCTTCATCATTCCCCGCACTGTCACTTTCATTATCATTGTCATTAAGAGACTGATTAGTGTCATGACAGTCATGACAGCTGTCATGACTGTCATGACTATATATTTTGTTGTCCTTTTCCTCATTGACTATCCTATCAGTGACATTCTCTTTATTATTGTCTCCTTCATCAAATTATGTTTGTGCCTCATTGGTTTCCTCTTCTTGATCTTCTATTTCCTCATTCTCACATTCTATTTCTTCATGTTCATTACCTTCATCCATATCGTTACTGTTTGTACTATGAATATGCTCATTGTCATTTTCATCCACATTTTCCTCTTGACTGTCATGTTCATTTTCTTGTTGACTGTCATCCTCCTATTCATTATGGCCATGCTCACTGCTTTGTTTTTCATTATTATTTCCTCCATCAGTTTCAATGTCCTCTACCTCTTGCTCAATAGCTGCTGGCCCATCCTCATATTAAAAATTTGTGTTCATGCACTCTGTCTCATCCTAACCCTCATCAGTTTCACCTTGGTCATCGCTCTGCTCATCATTAGGGTATTTTTCTTCATCTTGGGATGGATCATTTGTATCTTTGTCATCGTTGCCTCCCTCAGATCTATCACTATATTTGTATTCATCACTGTTGTACTCAGTTCCTTCTTCTTTACCATCATTTCCCTCTTGCTCTCCCCCATTAATCTTTGTCACTGCCCCACTTATTTCTTCATCTCCACTGCCATCCTCTTGTTCCTCATTACCATTGTCATCCTATTTGAATATGGTGCAAAAATAACATTAGGAGGGTAAATAAAGATGACCACCAACATTTTTAAACTTGTGCAGGAGATTGGGGAAAATTTGAGGAGGAAAAAGAGATTTTGACCAATTTTTGGCAATTCTGGCCAAACTTCTCCTGTGCGCAGTGCCAAAAAAGCGTCAACTTGCAGACAAGTGTTGAGGACATTCCCGAAGTCATATTTGTGCCTGTGATAGCTCGTTGGAAAGCTTAACCTGTATATGTTTCAAATATACCATTTTTTCCCTGATTGGAGTTGATTTTATCTATCAAAAGTGGATTTTCCCAATACTGTTCAAAAAGTACTAAGTGATGGTGCAGAAATGTAGAGTGCTGGTGTAGACAACTTTTGGAGGCCTTTCTTAACTCCAAATTGATCTCATTATATATCATTGGAAATATATTCAATTCTAGGTGTCTTTTTATGCATCAATAAAGTCATTGGGACACTCCATCTGTGAGAAAACCTTATTTTCCCAAGGTCACTCCAACAGTGCAGAAATTCTCTCGTGACACCTGTATTTTGACATTTCTCCCAAACCATGATACCTGTATAAAAAATGAAGGAGGTTTTTCGTATTTTCCATATTATGGACAACAACCTCTCTCAATTTTCCAAAATTCATCTCGGTTTGGTCAGAAACATATTTTTAAGAAAACCTGGCCCTAGGTGTGGCAAATGACTAGGCCCTTGGAATGAATTCTTGGAAAATGATGGAGGCATGATGTTTATGAGTTGATATGGCTTCATGATTGGTGATATGACCTACCATATGGATCTTTTTATCTTATTCCTCTTTTCCATAGCAAACCCGAGCTTAGTTGGAAGAGGAATTAGGGTTTGGTGTAGGGGATTTAGGACTTCCTTGTAGAGGGAGGGGAATGATTGGGTTAAGGGTTGTCTAAATTCTTGGGGAAATTTTGGGGGATAGGGATAGATGTTAGGGAGTAGGGGAAAGTGGAATTTCAAGGATTGAGTGAGGGGAAGGGGTCAAAAAGGGAAAAACACAAGTCTAGTCTCAAAAAGTGTCAAATTGTGGCAATAGACTAGGTTTTGTAGAAAAATGATGAATTTGAGGGATAGGAGTGATGGGAAGTGTTTATGAAGGTATATTAAGGATAGGAGGAGTTGTAAGAGCATCAAGATACAAGCCTTGTTTATGTTTAACCATGGAGGTCATGAAACCAAGAAAACAATGCCCTTAAAAGCCCTAGATGGACAATGGAGGAGTTAGGAAAAAAAAAATAGAGGGCTGAGGCCAAAGGTGACACAAAAAAGACAAACTAAGTGGCATGAGACCATGATGGGTATTTTGGGATGGGTGAGTTGATCTTGACATGATGGGATGATGAAATAGTGAAAAAAATATCTTAAGGATAATGAGAGTAGTGAGATTTCTATAACTCATAATGTTCATGAACTTTGTTTCTAGAATTCTAGAACCGATAATTAGTCATCTTCAGATAGTGAAAATTATGGATGACTAACACATAGCACAGGCCAATTTTCTTCGTGCAACACCTAAACAGGCTGGTGCGTAGTGCGGCAGGGCCTGTAGGGTGTCAGGCGAGGCCTGAACGACCCGACGCATAGCATGGAAAAGCCTGAATGAAGTCGGGCGACGCCTGAACGACAGTTGGGCGTCGGGCTTCTCCTGCACACAGAAGGGTAGCATTGAACGATGTCGGGCGTGTCGGTTGGGCGGTCCTGCATGTGGTAAATTCATAGTGCACTGCTACAAGAGTGCAACACCCAATTGTAAATTACACAGAGAGAACCTGTAGGCGTGTAGCACAGCTTTACAGGAGCATAGCATAGGGCTTCCCCTGCCCGAAACTTGCTAGAAACCGTAATTTTTTACTTGAAAGATTTCTCTCCTCTTTGGAATATGAAAAATGAGTTGAGTGATGAATGTGGTGCTTTTATATCCTTGGAATCAAAAAATTAAAACTAAAAACCCACTTTGCTCATGTTTTATTTTTACCCTTTTATCCTTTTACTGATATTTTCTTTACCTTTTTGCAGGAGGTGACTTTAGACACATAAAAAGTGATTTCTTTGTAGGTGATCTTGAAAATATGATTTTGTTCCCCTTTCACTGATTTTCCAAAGGAATAATGAGTCTGTCCTACACAGTGACCTTAGTCTCTTTGATCAAGTTTGTCATTACCTTCGTTTGGCCACTTCTGCTTGCTGTAGGTGTCATAACACAGTGTTTTGATCTTCTTAAACTTCTTTTGGAATTTGACACCTTATTTACTGAACAGTAGAAATCATGCTCAATTTGATTTCTCATTTGACACTTAGCCTCATGCTTTCCTTATTTTGACTATTTTGAATACATTTGACTGTACTTGAAAGTTTTAGACTCCTTCATACTGATACTCTTTTCAATTTCTCCTTTTGGTGCAATGAAACAGTGTGCCTGGACAGACCATGTAAGTCACCTTTTGATATCAGTTTTCAACTTCTGCCTGTTGTCATCAAGGATGTCTCTCACCTTCATTTCTTGTTTCAATGAATATTCAATTCATGCTCAGTGGTGCTTATGTACCTATATCCTTGTGATTCTTTGGATGGAGTCCTTGCTAGGCAACACCTGTTTTGCCAATCAGTTATAAAAACATTGATACTCTTTTTTTCACAGGCATGTTGTCTCCCCTTTGATGTGAATGTCCTTGAGGAGTTTGGCTTCTCACCTTGCTTCTCTTCTACTGATAACTATCATAAACCTTTCCTACATAAATGTTTTAAGATAGGAAATTGTACTTTTTCAGAATTTATGCTATGATCAAAGGAGGTTTCTCTTGGAGGTTTTTGATACCTTTTGGACAATCATAAGCCCACCCTTATTTTCATTTGATTTCAACTTTGGGCACATGTAAAATAGTGATTTTTGAAAAACTAAAACAATGAATAACCTAGGAGACCCTACATGACCTATTGGGAGGCCATTTGGACTTGACCTTTGGCTGGACACTTAACGTAGGGTTTGTGGGTGTAAAACAGATCATTGACAAACCTTTATGCATTGCAATCCTAGAAACTGATAACTTTGATTTATATAAAGAGCCCAGAAAGGTAGCTTAAAACCACCAATGCCTGAGGTATTTGGTGAATAGGGGAAAAGGTTAGGCTACTTGGCAATCCAGGGTGTAAATAGAAGGGTTAGGCAAACATAAACAAAGTGGTAAGGTCAGAGGTGGCAAACATAGTGAGAATGAGTGACATAAGTCCATGATTTGGTCTTCTGGGAGTGATAGACTGGCCATGTCTTGATAGAGTAGTAGAACAGTGAAAAATTTATCCTAAGGATAATGAAGGCAGTGAGATTTCTAGAACTCACAATATTCATCAATTTTGTTTCTAGAAATCTAGGATAAGCATTTAGTCATCTACAAAGGCAAAAATTACTGATGACTAACACTAATAATTTTTTATTTATTTTGTAATTAATAACAAATTGATTAGTATATACGACAATCATTGTCGAATTTAGTTAAATACTTCATACATTCGAAGTATCAAGGGTTAGACCCTAGATTTTTTAACTTTTCTATTGGAGCATTGTATTTTCTTGACGCTGGAGCATCAATAAAAAAAGACCATTTACAGGATACTTGAACTATGTTTATCTAGTGATGTTATTCCTTTTCTATGTTAATGTTTCCATTGTTTTCCTCTTATTACATCATTAAAATCTGATTATAAAACCAAAATTTGAAGATTAATATTTGCTATTAGAGCACCTTATTTCTGGGTGTGTTTGCAATTTAAATTTTTTTCTTGTGAAGTCTAGTTAAGAAATTCTTAATTGCTTTTTAACCATTACCGAATTCACTGTTTCTTCCATCTCAAAGTTAATTTTGTTGCAATATCCAGTAAGTGTAGTTAGCTTGCCTTGTGGATGCTCTTGAAAGTATGATGAAACAACCCAGCCTTTTATGACTCTGTTATCACCAAAATCGTACCTCATTGGCTGCTGATCAGACAACTTCAGTGTAACTACTTCAAACCAATATTTTGACTGAGGCTTAGCCTCCTAAGCCTGAGAGGGATCTCTCAAGGGTTAATGATATGGAACAAAGATATAGATAGATGGCTGAATCTATGAATTAAGTATTGATTTTGTATATTTTCAGGTTGAAAATATGAAGGCTAATACTACCATTGGGCTTATGGAGTCAACAAATCAATAGGTTCAGTGGCAAGGTTTCTTGACATGGAAGCTGAGGCAAATAGGGGTCTTAAAAAAAGAAAATTCACTCAATAACATAGTTCAACACAGTCATTTCATTACTAAAGGAATTTAGATCATAGAGTTATGAATTCTGAGTAATAGCAATGAAATTTATTGCTTAGTGGTTCAAAGGAAATTCACTCATAAAACAGAGAAAAACATAGTCATCTCATTACTAAAGGAAGTCAGAGCATAGGGTTATGAATTCTAAGTAATAGCAATGAGATATATTGCAAGTAGTTAAAAATAATAGGTAGATCAATAAAGCATTAAAACCCCATGAGAATCTCAGGTCTGTCAAGAAGAAAAACTTCTTTGCATTACTACTCACAGTCAATTACATAAAGCAGCAGCTTTTGCCAAAAAGTCTCCAACCCTTTTTTTTTTAGACCTCATGCTCTTTATAGATCATTTAAAAAATAGGATAAGCTTATCCTCCACTAGATACCTCGAAATCCTATTGTTTGACACCTTTCCTAACTAAAAATATATTTTTTATTACAAAATGACAACTGCTACCTAATGAGCAGTCCTATTACAAATAGGACTAAAACTCTTTGACTCAACTCCTAACAACCATACCTTGACTTAATTACATTATATGTCACTTGAATTTCAATAGTTTCGAATTATTATGATGTCCTTCAAGTTGTTGAGACCATGAGGTTGATGATGTTGTTCCCCTGAAACCTAGGAAACATGTCTTCTTGTTTTTTAGGCTTTTGATTCCCTTAACTGTTTGGAACACTTTGACCATTAATGAACCATGTTTACATGTCTCTTGCTATCAAATATTACACCATATGTCTTCAAACATCCATTTGTGCAAATTTTAAACTTCGAAATGTGTAAAAGGCTGAGAATAAACCTGTGCTACGAAAGCAGCACAGTTTCGTAGCGTAATATTTTGGTTCCTTTTATTATCACTTTTCAATATTTTTTCTTTAGGGAAACCTTCATCTGCACTTAACACACTCCCACTAGAAATTTTATAGCAAAATTCACAAAATTTCCCTCAAAATTTGCTGTGAAAAATGATGAAAAGACTGCTTTAGCAGTTTCGTAACACATTTCATCAAATTTGCACTAACTGTGCTACGAAACTGCTGTGTGAGAGGTTTTGTTGAAAATTTCTTCAAAATTTGTAATAAAGAGATTCCCAGACTCAAGAACATCAATATTTTATCAAAACCATCAGCAATATGAACTAAAAACATAACTTTCAACCTTCATGAAGTACCTTCTCCATTTGCAAATTATTCCTGTTTTTTTCCTGAAAAATTAGGTCTTGGGAAAGAGCCTATATCTCTTCATCCATGATATATTTTGAGAAACAGAAGGAGGTTTTTGTAATCCATTCTTTCTTGAATAAAACCCTCTCTTAATTTTTTGAAATACCTCTCCTGCTGTCCAGACGGTATCTTTGAAAAACATGTGTAAAAAAGGAAAACTCTGTTTGCTGAAAATAGGGCTTCAAAGAAAGCCTTGTCTCTCCAAACTGATAACACTTGTGAGAAACATGAGAGAGTTTATTGTAGCTAGGGATGTGATGACGATAAACAGTCATGTATAGGACATTTTGTAATAGCATTTTTGTAGCGCCTTTTAATTTATCAATGGCCCCCACCTCCTAATGAATTTGAAGAAACTGAGAGAGGTTTTAAAAATATTTTAGTTTTAAAAAATATGTTTTCAATTTCCCAGAAACCCCCTTGGAATTTGACTACTAAAACTATAAAACTGAGTTTTTTTCTTCATGACTTTCAGCAATTTCGTAGCGCAAAACAGCTTTTTTGAACTAGTTGCACTACGAAAGTAAGGTTTCTTGGATAATTTGACAAGTTGCGATATGAAGCTTTAGGAAATGACTCACAAATGGAAAATATGAGTATTTGATCATGGAATGGACCTAGAAGGATTGTATTTGAACTTAAGTGATGACCTTTAAACTTATAAAAACTATGACCTACCCTTAACCAAAACTTAAAATGACTTTAAGAACTATATGAGACCATTATCAAAAACATAGTTGACACAATGATGTTTTGAGAATTTTTGGGTGATAATAGTGGCTCCACTTGGGATAGTGTGCCCCTGTGGTATACTAAGAACTAGTAGCTCCAGTGTTGCTTTCCATTTTCTTGACTAAAACAGAAAGAACTTTGAAATTGCCAAAATTATCCTCAAGCTCTAATGGCCTTCACCTTGGGCTCAAGCTTGATGATCACTGTAGAAGAACTAACTTTGTACCTACTGAAAAGATGCTCATTCACCTTTGAGCTTATTCACACACTCCTACCTACCCTAGCAGCTAAAATCTCCATTTTAACTCAAACAACATGAAATTTCCAATGAAGCCAATCATTTGTCTTATCTGATATTTGAGGCTCTTGACTGCACTCGAAACCAAAGTAGCCATGATACTAAGATGACCAAGGCAATTTAGAATGTATATGATCTTCATAATAAAAATGAAACTGAAAAACTAGAGTGTAAATATCTTCCATGTATTCATCTATAGGGTCAAAGAAGACATGATTAGTTTGATGATTCTCATAACATTCTGTAACTTTGGACAGCTCATATATGCTTTGATCAACCACATAATACTTCAGTTGTGTACTCTCAAAATGTTGTTCAAACTGATTTTCAAAAATAGTGTATTCTTCCTCAATCTCAAAAAAGAAAGGAAGCAATACCTTCCCTTTGTGTTCTAACATGGAAAGCTTTTGAAAAGACTGATCTTGATCTTGAAGCCTATAATATTGAATTTTACCGTCTAAAAATTCATTGTCCTTTTCAATGTTCCTAGTAACTTCATCCACAAACTGAATCTTATCTTTTGACTTGCACTCGAATGATTTCAGATTAGAAGACAAGAATAAAGAAAAATTTTCACCCACTTCTTCATTAATGTAATCATCATTTCATGTAGGATGATGCAAGAAATGACATGAAGACTCGACATTTTCCTGTACTTGAGGATTGTAGCAAGCATTTTCCAATATTTCCTCTTGTTGTTTGAACTGATTCTCATATTCCTGATTATCAAAAGGCTGACAATTTTGCTACAACCTTTCATCAAACTCAGAGGATGTATCATAATTTTCATAAATAAGCTCCTGTTGGGTTTCATTTTCATCTAAGAAAGAGGCTATCCTTTCTTCTTAGTAATGAAAGGGACTATCATGAAGGGCTTCTAAAATTTCCTCATCCATGAACTCATCATCTTCATAACAATTCTCCAAATATTCAATAAAACTCACACAGTTTTTACAACAGTCTTTGACCAGCAATAAGGAGGGATGACACTCTTCATACATCTCATAAAATGCAACATGGAAATCAACAAGAGAATATAATGAAACATTTGGCAAGATTTCATACCAAGACCGTGATTTTCCTTCCAAAGTGGCCATAAACATCTTCATGAGACAATCCTCAGGGAACTGAACCTTAAGACTATGTACATGCATATGGAATCTATCAAATGAAGAGCAACATTGTCTCTCTTTTCATCTTTGAATATAGGAAGATCAGTTAACCATTCAACCTTTGGCATAGGATTTGGAAAACCAGGGATATGAGATCGATTCATAGGGCCATACCTAGCATTTATTCTTGCAATGGAACTCATTCTGAAAATTCATCAAGCTACTGATCTTCAAGCAGTGGAGTCACCTTCCAATTGATTATTTGATGTGTGGAGTCGTCAAGGTAGATGAAGCCTCGAAAATATTCTTGAGCTCCTACTCCCTTTATAATTTTAGCTTCAAAATCTCGGGAAAGTATAATCTTCAAACTCCCGATAGATGCACCAAAATGTTATCACCAAAATCGTACCTGATTGGCTGCTAATTAGACAACTTCAGTGTAACTATTTCAAACCAATATTTTGACTGAGGCTTAGCCTCCTCAACCTGAGAGGGCTCTCTCAAGGGTTAATGACATGGAATAAAGATATAGATAGATGGATAACTATATGAATTAAGTATTGATTTTGTATATTTGCAGGTTTAAAAGATGAAGGCTAATACTACCATTGGGCTTATGGAGTCAAAAAATTAGTAGGCTCAGTGGCAAGGTTTATTGACATGGAAGATGAGGAAAATAGCAGTCTTAAACAAAGACAATTCACTCAAGAACATAGGTCAGCACAGTCATTTCATTACTAAAGGAAGTCAGAGCATAGAGTTATGAATTTTGAGTAATAGAAATGAAATCTACTACTTAGTGGTTCAAAGGAAATTCACTCATAAAACACAGAAAAACACAGTCATCTCATTACTAAAGGAAGTCAAAGCATAGGGTTATGAATTCTGAGTAATAGCAATGAGATCTACTACAAGTAGTTAAACATAGTAGGTAGATCAATAAATAATTAAAACCCCATGAGAATCTCAAGTCTGGCAAGAAGAAAAAATTCTCTGCATTACTGATCACAGTCAATTACATAAAGCAGCGACTTTTGCCAAAAAGTCTCCAACCCTTTTTTATTTTGACCTCATGCTCTTTCTAGATCATTTAAAAAATAGGATAAGCTTATCCTCCACTAGATACCTTGAAATCCTATTGTCTGACACCTTTCCTAACTAAAAACATAGTCTTTATTACAAAATGACAGCTGCTACCTAATGAGCAGTCCTATTTCAAATAGGACTAAAAATCTTTGACCCAACTCCTAACAACCTTATCTTGACTTAATTACATTATATGTCACTTGCATTTAAATAGGGTCGAATTATTATGATGTCCTTCAAGTTGTTGAGACCATGAGGTTGATGATGTTGTTACCCTAAAGCCTAGGAAACATGTCTTCCTGTTTTTTAGTCCTTTGATTCCCTTAACTGTTTGGAACACTTTGACCATTAATGAACCATGTTTACATGTCTCTTGCTATCAAATATTACACCATATGTCTTCAAACATCTAGCTATGCAAAGTTTAAACTTTGAAATGTGTAAAAGGCTGAGAATAAACCTGCGGTATGAAAGCAGCACAGTTTCGTAGCGCTTTTTTGTAGCACAGTGTTTTGGTTCCTTTTCTTATCACTTTTCATTATTTTTTCTTTAGGGAAACCTTCATATGTACTTAACACACTCCAACTAGACATTTTTGTAGGAATTTACAAAGTAAGTTCCGTAGATCAAGAACCAAACTTCACCGCTCACAAACTGATCACAAATCAGTACACCAGTATAATCACATGGTGAAAACCCTCAAAGAGGGAAACAGTCCACACCCTGAGCCAACGTGGCCACTTCAGAGAATTTATTAATATAAAAAGAAAAGTTACATATGTTTCTCTCATAAATGGTTACCAGACAAATGACCCTCCATACTCTTTAAATAGATATCATGGACCAATCGGGTGTTAAGCCACAGATCAAGTATCGTTAATACCGAGGTGAGAGATAACCATCGGATCACTACAAATCATAACCATTGGATTATAAGTTACAAATTTACATGGTAAAGAAACACACTTTACCTAACTCTACACTAGACTAAGTTATTCTTAACTATTTCCTATGTGTCAGAATATCCTAACATTCCCCCTTAAGAACAACTTGGGATAGGATTGAACGATTTACAAAGGTGACACAAAAGAAGCCTATTTCATATGTGTCGAAATATCCTAACATACCCCCTTAAGAAAAAATTGGGATAGGATTGATTATCACACCAAAGTGTAGTTGGATGCTGCTGATGAAGACCAAATTCAGACAGGATCTGATGAAGCCACATGGCTTCCTTGCTGGCTTCAACTGCACCATGATTCTCTGCTTCTTTTAAAGAAAGGGATATGGCACTTTGTTTCTTACAAGACCAATTAATACGTCCTAAACCAAGATTGAATACATATCCTGCAGTGGACTTCCGATCATCAGGGTCACCAGCCCAATCAGAATCATTGAAACCAATCAATAAGGGAGATGCTCCTACACTGTAATGAATCCCGAACTGAACTATACCTCGAATATATCAAAGTATTATTTTAGCTGATTTCTAGTGACTTTCATGAGGTTGGTGAATAAACCGAGCGACAAGACCAACGGCAAAGGAAAGGTCAGGACGGGTATGGGTTAGATACAAAATTTTACCAACAAGTTGATGATATAAGGTAGCATCAACTTCAGGGGTAGTACAGTTGACTAAAAGCTTGACTCTAGACTGAAAGGGAGAAGGGGCAGGCTTACAGTCTTCCATGTGAAAGTGGTGTAGAATATCACAGACATACTTGGACTGAGAGAGGGTAATTCCTTCCTTGGATTGCAAGACTTGAAGACCAAGGAAATAATGCAAGTGTCCTAAGTCTATCATTTCAAACTTCTTTTTGAGACTATAATTCACATGGTTTATATGGTTTGGATCACTACTAGTAAGGATAATATCATCAACATAAAGAACAAGGATGGTGAATGAATTACCCACTTTCTTGGTGTAGACAGTGTTGTCAGAATGAAACCTAGAAAAGCCATTATCTAAGAGAAATCTATCCATTTTGGCATACCAAGCCCGATGAGATTTTTTGAAACCATAGAGAGACTTCCTAAGGTGACAAACAAGGCTGGAGTCTTTTTGGATAAATCCAGGGGGTTGATCCATGTAGATTTCTTCATGCAAATATCCATTTAAGAAGGTGGATTTAACATCCATCTGGTGGACTTCCCATTTAAAGGAGGCAAAAAGGGCAAGAAAAAGGTAGATAGAATTCATTTTTGCAACAGGGGATAAGGTTTTAGTATAGTCAATGCCTTCAACTTATGAAAAACCTTTAGCGACAAGATGAGCTTTATGTCTATCCACTTTTCCATCTCGTCCAAAATTTGTTTTGTAAACCCATCTGCATCTGACAAGTTTATTCAATTTGGAAGAGGAACAAGATCCCAAGCATTGTTTTCCAATAAGGAACGATACTCTTCATTCATAGCTTCATCCCAATCTGGATGACTGGAGGCTTCTTCAAAGGTTTCTGGATCAATTTTTTCTGGAACTTGAGCCAATAAGGAAGAAGCTCTTTCAAACTGAGAACATGTACATTGTCGATCAACGGGGTCACCTGCAAGAGAACCTGTTGCTTCCCGAGTAGAGTGGACCCGTCTTGGAAGCGATGGAGTATAAGGAACAATTTCATGAGCTAGAGGAGGATTGACATCCTCGATGTCATCATCTAAACTAGAAGGAATGCTATTAAAAATAGAAGAGAGAGAGAGGGGTGGCACATATGCCGAATCAGGCTCGAGGGCCAAAGATGGCACACCCGCTGAACTAGGCTCGCAGGCCGATATATTTTCATCAAACTTTACATCTCTTCTAATGATTATATTTTTGGGTTTTGGTTGAAGAATTCTGTATCCTTTGACATCTTCAGAATATCCAAAAAATATATATTTTTCACTCTTAGGTTCTAAGGCTTTATGTTTCGCATTTGGAATATGGGCCCAAGCATCACTTCCAAAAACATGAAAGTGACTTACATCTGGTTTGATTGAGCTCCAAGCTTCTTCTGGAGTTATATTCTTTAAAACCTTAGTAGGAGTGCAATTTAATATGCAATTTGCATAGTTAATGGCTTATGCCCAAAAATTGAGACCAAGTCCTTTAGATTGAAGCATACAATTAGCCATTTCTTTTAAGGTGCGATTCTTCCTTTTAGCTACACCATTTTGTTGTGGAGTATATGGAACAATATGTTGCAATTGAATGCCATGCTCAGTGAAGAAGTTGATAAATTTGTTGTTAACATATTCTCTGCTATTGTCTGATCTTAACTTAAGAATTTGATATCCAGATTGTTTCTCAACAAAGGCCTTAAAGGCCAAGAACATGTTAAAAACTTCACTCTTGAGTTTTAAGAAATATACCCAAGTGCGTCTAGAAAAATCATAAATGAAGGTTAATAAGTACTTGCAACCAGAGAAAGAAGCAACAGGAAGTGGACCACATAAATCACTATGCACAAGCTGCAAAGGGGCTGAAGCGTGCCAAAAGGCATGTTTTTTAAAACTATCCCGATGATGTTTTTCAAGTACACATCCAGAGAAAAAACCATCTCGAAAAGATACCATAGGAAGGACCGTCACCATATCTTCCTTACATAGAGTTTGAAGAGAGCGATAGTTTAAGTGACCAAATCGTTCATGCCAAAGTTTGCTCACATCATCATTATGAGCAACAAAAACCAAGGGAAGAGATGATGGCCCAAAGTTGTCAAAATTATACAACCTTGTGGAATCATCAACAATGCCAGTAGCTAAAATATGTTTAGGATCTTTGAGGTCCTTGATTACAACATCATGAGGTTAGAATTCTACTATTTTCCCTTCACCTGAATGAGTTATCTGATAAACAGATATAAGGTTGCATGACAAGGTAGGAACACATAGTACATCATTAAACTAACCATTATCTAGATGAATGGTTCCAGATCCTACAACCCTAAGAGATCTATTATCACCAACATAAATATGTTTGGTGTTACAATCATTTAAAGAAGAAAACATGGATTTATTTTTAGCCATGTGCTAAGAAGCTCCAAAATCAATGAGCCACTCATGAGAAGGAGAAGAAGAAGATACATTTTATGCATAACCAGATCTTGATGCTTGACAACCACAAGAAGAAAGTGCCATGCCTGAAGATGAAGGTGAAGAGTGATCCAAATTGTTGTTGTGCTTCTTCATTGTTGCTTCTAAGGCTTCCATCTTCTTAAAAAATTTGGACTCTATATGGCCATCCCGATTGCAAAAGTTGCAATGTCTATCTGTTTTCTTCCCTTTATTTTGATTTTTCATATTATTTTGGTGATTTGATTTTTCAGTTTGCGGCTGAAATTGCTTAGGCTCGTTGTTTGGTTTAGAACCATATTTTTTAGGATACTTCTTCTTGGTATTCTTTTGATATGGTTTTCGTTGGGCTGCCAAGGCCTTCTTAGAAGTGTTTCTAGCAATGATAAGACCAAGGTGTAAAAAATTTTCTTGTTCTCTTATCAAAGAATCACAAAAGGCATCAAAAGAGGGATTCTTGTAGGTGGTTCCTGAAGAAATGATGGCTTCTCTATTGGAATGGGAGGCGGAAAAAAATACAGAGTATGCAGGGCTAAGCTTAGCAAGAATGCAATTGATGAGGTTACCATCTTCCTTTTTGACCTTACATCTTTCTAAAAGAAGTCTAAGGGTCTTGAATTTGGACAAAAAGTCTTCAATAGAGGAGAAATTATTAGGGTCCAAAGTAAGCAACTCATTTTCAAGATGGTGGGCTCTGATTTGATTTTGAATGCCAAAAACTTTATTTAGCTTTTCTAGGGCTTTATCAGGAGTGTCAATGTCAAGGATGTGAAATCGAAGATCTTGAGCAATGGACATTCCTATCAACCCTCGTGCTTGATCTTGTCTATTTTCCCATTTAGGAACTTTAGCATCATAGAAAGGTTTAGTTTCTTGTCTTTTGGCTATTCTATAAAGCCCTTTACTTCTAAGTATATCTACCATGTAAGGTAGCCATTGGAAATAATTGGTGCTGTTAAGAATAACCGGGCATGCACTTTCCATTTTTTTTTTTTTTAAAATGAAGCTGATAAAAGCTGAAAATAACTGCTCCAATGGAAATATCTCGAAAATTAGGCCGTTTAAAAAAAAACGACTCAAAAAACGGCTTCTGGATGAAGAAGTTATGCCTTTTGAAAAATCTGGGTTGTAGATGTCGAATAGTTACGGGAACAGGATGAAGTGCAGCTTTTTAAAAAAAAAATATCTGCCCCTTTGAAAATATTTTTTTTTAAAAAGAAGCTTGAGGAGGAGACTTGAACCGAAGACCTCTATTCTCATAAACTAACCCCTCACCAAGTGAGATAGTAAAATGATCACATTATTGTATGAAAGGAGGAAGGTTTTTTTTTTTTACTCTTCGGTGTGCGTGCCTTTTCCTGTACAAAAAAAACACAAAAATCGAGCAGCTAGAAAAACCAAATGCAGAGCCTTATGGCAGAATGTTATATTTTCAGTTACCCTTACCGACAACTATCACTTTTTTCACTATTTATGATTTCCCGAGATTGCACAAAAATGCGGGGAAAGAGCATATGTAGAAAAAAAAATCCCCTTTTTCTTATTTCTGATTTGCCGAGATCGCACGAAGCACACCGAAAAGAGCATACATAGAGAAGAGGGTATACATCTGGAAAATAAATAAAACCTTAATACCGAAAATAAATATAAATAAACCGAAATAAGCAGAACTATTAACAAATATAACTACAAAATAGATGCTTTATACCTCCATATCTAAACTGACATAACTTGGGCAGACGGAAACCTTTTCGCATGAAAAAAAAGGCATTCCTCACTGTAACAGATGCTCCAGATACAACCGAGCATTTCTCCAAGCCCAAAAATGTTTAGAAATAGTATATCTACAAAACGACATTCACATGCAGTCAAACCGGCTTCGGATTTTGATCAACAACAAACGTGGTCCTCAAAATAGCTCTGATACCATGTAGGAATTTACAGGGTAAGTTCCATAGATCAAGAACCAAAGGTCACCGCTCACAAATAGATCACAAATTAGTACACCAGTATAAGCACGTGGTTAAAACCCTTAAAGAGGGAAACAGTCCATGCCCTGAGCCAACGCGGCCACTTCAGGGAATTTATTAATATAAAAAAGAAAAGTTATATATGTTTCTCTCATAAAAATTTACCAGAAAAATGACCCTCCATGCTCTTTAAATGGAGACCATGGACCAATCGGGTGTTAAGCCACGGATCAAGTATCGTTAATACCGAGGTAAGAGACAATCATCGAATCACTACAAATCGTGACCGTCAGATTATAAGTTACAAATGTACATGGTAAAGAAACACACTTTACCCAAATCTACACTAGACTAAGTTATTCTTAACTATTTCCTATATGTCAGAATATCCTAACAATTTTAGAACAAACTTCACAAAATTTCCCTCAAACTTTGCTGTGAAAAATGATGAAAAGACTGCTTCAGCAGTTTCGTAGCACATTTCATCAAATTTTCACTAACTGCACTACGAAACTACTGTGTGGGCAGTTTTGTTGAGAATTTATTCAAAATTTGTAATAAAGAGATGCCCAGACTCAAGAACATCAGTATTTTATCAAAACCATCAGCAATATGAACTAAAAACATAACCTTCAACCTTCATGAAGTACCTTCTCCATTTGCAAATTATTCCTGTTTTTTTCCTGAAAAAATAGGTCTTGGGACAGAGCCTATATCTCTTCATCCATGATATATTTTGAGAAAATGAAGGATTTTTTTGTATTCCATTCTATCTTGAATAAAAAACTCTCTTGGGTTTTTGAAATACCTCTCCTGTTGTCCAGAAACTATCTTTTAAAAACATGTGTAAAACAAGAAAACTCTGTTTGCTGAAAATAGGGCTTCAAAGAAAGCCTTGTCTCTCCAAACTGATAACACTTGTGAGAAACATGAGAGAGGTTATTGTAGCTAGGGATGTGAAGAAACAAAAACTCTTTCATAATTCCAAAAGACATTTGCATGTGGCCAGAAACGGATCTTGAAATTTACAGCTAAACAGTCATGTACAGGACATTTTGTAACAGCAGTTTCGTAACACATTTTAATTTATCAATGGCTCCCACCTCCTAATGAATTTGAGGAAAAAGAGAGAGGTTTTTGTAGCTAGGTATTTTAGGAAGCACAAACCTCTTTCAGTTTAAAAAAATATGTTTTCAATTGCCCAGAGAACCCCTTGGAATTTGATTACTAAAACCAGAAAATAGAGTTTTGTTCTTCATGACTTTCAGCAGTTTCGTAGAACAAATTAGCTTTTTTGAACTAGCTACGCTACGAAAGTAAGGTTTATTGGCTAGTTTGAAAATTTTTGATATGAAGCTTTAGGAAATGAATCACAAATGGAAAATATGATTATTTGATCATGGAATGGACCTAGAAGGACTTTATTTGAACTTAAATGATGACCTTTAAACTTATAAAAACTATGACCGACCCTTAACCAAAACTTAAAATGACTTTAAGACCTATTTGAGACCATGATCAAAAACATATTTGACACAATGATGTTTTTAGAATTTTTGGGTGATAACAGACTCCACAGCTTAGTAGAATTAGTTTAAACAGATATACTAATCCAATCAAACAATCAATCAAAAAATCAATCTCTACTATCATTATAACCAGCCTAATATCAAATTCTCTAAAGGAGAGATCCATCTTTGAGTCTAGGAGCACTGTATTCTAGACTCTAAAGTGGTTTTCATGTTGTCCTATATAATTATTCTCGTCAAACTTAAAAGTATAGAACGATACCAGAACTCACACCAGTGTCCCATGTCCTTCTTTGGCTTCGCAACGTTGTTCTCTGCTGGTGGCTTTGGTGGGTTATCCTCGATCCCCCTGCCTTGGCTTTGTCCTTTGTTATATAGTTTGGGGGAACCTTTCCCTTGCTTCTGATTTGTAGATCCAAAGTCTCAGTTGTTCTGTCTGAACTTCTGCTCAATCTTGGTAGCATACCGATATGCTGCGCCAAGTGAGGAGATGTCGAGGAACTCCATTTCCTCTTGAATGTATCTGTGCATATAACTATAGTACTCAACACCAAATTTTTCTCTAAAACTTTGATACCCAAATTTCTGCGCATGGTATGGAACAAATTCGTCAGCTCATGCACATCTTGATCCATTTCCTGCCACAACATAGTCCAATGTATGTACTTGTCCTCATAACTCCCCATGGGATAATATTGTTTCTTGATGGGATCTCAGAAATAATTCCAAGTGGGTGCAGCTGAAAATAGAGAGGCTTCCCTCCCATCCTTTTTCTCACAGAAGGTGTTATCCAAGATAACCATTAGGTTTTTTTTTAGTCATGATTCAATTAGGTTAAGTTAGGGTTGAATAAGATTTTTTGAATTTTTAAATTTTCAAAAATGTACATATTTGGGGGTTTAAAAGGTCATCATTAAGGTGATAGGTTTCAATGTCAAATAAAAATCCCAAAAATATCTCGTGCATAAGTGAAATTTGCCATTTCATGTAAATTGGGCACTTCTACACCATTCCACAGCGAATTCAGTGTAAGCTGGTCATAATTCACTACAAACTTCCCTAAAAAAAATTCTTTTCCAACGTGTTAAAGTTTTTGTCCTTTTTAGGCATTTAATTCATTTTAGGAAGTAGATGAGTCATAAAAAAATATTGTTACGTGTCATTGGGACATATTTTGATGAAAACAACTTAGCAATACACTTCATAAGGTTGACATGGCAAACAAAAGATCACTTTTTCCACCTCACCATTGGAAAACTCACCATATCAACTCAGGTTTACAAGGTCTAAACTCTAGTGTATCAGTTGGCCAACACTTCAGCATGTCAGTTTGGATTGATAGATATGGTGCAAGTAGAGTTGAAGAAAAAAGGTCTAAAGATGATTATGATGGAGGATGACCCTGCAACTCCATGAAAGATGGTAAGACATAATTTTTTCGGATTCTTTTTGTCTTAAGATATTACATCAATTCATTTACAGGGCTACAAACACGTTGTTGGAGTTAGGAAGAAAAATTGAAAAATTTGGTGAAATTAGGCTAGTTCAGTGTGCTCCAAGCTTGAAGCTGAGTTTTCGCTATGAACTCGCTATAGGTTTCTTTGAGGAAAAAATTATGAAGAAACTTCAGAACAGAGGGGATTTAGAGAATGTGTTTACCTCATTATTCCCAAGGAATACCCTCTGTTGTGGATCATCGGCATATCCTTTTTCTTTTCTTTTCTTTTGAAAATAAAAAATACAAAAAAAATCAGAAAATCAGAAAAATGTATTCAATAGTATAATGTTTTTATACTATAACACAGAAAAAAGAAATGTTTGTCCAAAAAGTGTATAAATAAGCTTTATTTGGATGTATGTTATAAGTCTTGTGTTTAAGCCACGAGAAAGTTTCCAAACAGAAACAACACACCTTGAATATTAAGATCAGAAGAGGAATTTCTGAGGTGCGAAAAGCTCGAGAGTTAGCGAATCATGAACCCCCGCAGTTGACCCGTTTGACCTCGGGTAAATGATGATCGACGGTGTGGATGCATTGCGGGGGGGTCCGTCCGAAGTCTGTCGTCGTACTCCAAGAACCCCCGCGATGACGTCATGAGGTGACATGGAAGACAACTGTCATTCATAACGATGGCTTTTACACATCATATCAGGCATTTAATTCGGGTTTGTGTAGCTGTTAAATGGCTCTTTATCCCATTTTGAAAACTATTTGCATTCCCTTTTCTTTTGAGCAGTGTCATCGCCACTTTTCTGTGTTCCACTACTCCTGTTGTCTGTTCAGTCATGGCTAAACGAATTATCCATATTCCACTCATGGACAGTGAAAACGATATTCAAGATACACTGTCTTCTGTAAACCATCCTTTATTGTATCATCAAGTGACCCTAAACGCTGAGAAATCCCCAGTTTTTTCAGCCATGAAGAATTCCGGTATACTGCCGCCTATATCCCAAAAGCCCATTTCTTTCCTGAGTTTATCTCACGGCTGGTCTCTTCAATGTATCCTGGTAAGTGCTTCATAATGAATTCGTAGGGAGAAAACGTTTTGCGGGTATCGATGTAGTTAATTTGCCAAGCGTTATGCTTTCCTGAAAACGAGTCACCACTGCAATTCTCTGAAGATTCATTGGCTCATTATTTTGAGGACCTTTCAAATGAAGAATTTGATCAATGTATGTCCTACTTGAGATCAAATTCAAATGAAGCTCAACTGGAGGGAGGAGAATTTATTTTGAAAGTGTTCGATGCTGAGTATAGACCAATTCTGAGTTGCATTGCAGAGATTTTGGGCAAATACAATGACCATACAGTTGATAAATCAGTATTGGGAATGTACGCGCTGATGATGAAACCAAGGGTTGTTCTCGACATTCCATCTTTCTGGTAGGAGATTGTAAATTCTTAGTTGATGTCCTTTCCTCTTACAGGTTTCTTTAAATTCCCGTCATTGATTGTGTATTTATTTTTATATCAAAATTTCGAAGAATTTATGAGTTTGGGGTTGAATATAGTTGATGTTAACAAGCAAAAGCAATCAGTTTTATTTTGGACTGACATGACTAGAAAGGAAGGAAATGAAGCAGGTTTATTTGAGTTTGCTAGTCATTATATGTCTATTGGTTATAGAATTTTGAATGGAGTTCCTCCTCCATGTTTTCTACCAAAAGCCCGGGAGTATCTGTAGTTAGGACATAGTTGCAGATTTGGAGATTGGTTTATGTTTGAAGAATATTCGGAGATAATATTGTATGGAGCTAGTATTGAGCCTTACAGGCTCCCAACTTTTGTGCCTATACGGCTTTTTTCTCTTGAATTTATTAGACAGAGTCTCAATGTAGATCAGGTACATTTTGTTCCTATGAAGAAAGGTCTAATGTATAAGTTTCCCACAAGTATAGGACCTTTTGTGGTGAATACAAAGCAAGCTTTTGATGAAGTTTCTAAAATATTGGAAGAGACACATTTTCTACTAGGAGAAAAATGGTCATATGATCCGCATGGAGTGATTTCCCAGAGAAGAATTGAGAATGGATATTCTGCATTTTCTCACGTAAACAGACCTGATCAGGAGAAGCTGGCAAACCCGAGCGAATTAAATACATCAAAAACGAGAATTCAAACACCTGTTATAACTGAAAGGGCAAATAAAAGAGGTAGGGATGATGTTGTTGAAGTAGATGATGAAGAGCCAAGAGAGGAAAAGAGAACTAAATTGGCTGAAGATCATTCTTCAAACTCACCTGGTTCTACCTTCCATATCAATGAAGAACAAAATGTCCCCTCTTCTCCTAGAGGCCATGAGCTTTATTAGAGAAGATGCCTTCAGTCAAACAAATATTTACACAGATTGAAGAAAGAAATCAGAGAATAAAAGCTAATGTAGAGGCTCAGGCAGAGCATCATATAGCTGCTGATCAGACTAGGTTGTTGACTGTAATGGACCTTAAAAAGGATGAATTCAGAATTGCTCTAACACATCCAACAAGGATGTCCCTTGGATCTTCAAGCAGTTTCAATGAGGTAAATATAGCTATGGATGTTAAGAAGATCCCACTGTAGGATAAGATGAACCTTCATATGCAGACTGGAAAATTAATTGTTAATGATTTAATCAAGACCAATGCCACAGGGGTTAAAGCTGAAAACATGCTTGCAAAAGTTATCAAACAATTCAAGATGGAGAAGGCCAATTCAAGGGCCTTATCAGTTCAAAACGAAGAGTTAAAAAATATTATCATGAAGATTGGTGTGGATCCGAATGACAAGGCTGCAGTGCAGAAGCTCATGAAGAGTGCAGAAATAGAGATATCCACCCTAAGAAGAAAGTTGAAGTTACCTGCTGCAGAACATTCAATGGCCGCAGAAGTAGCAGAGGTGGAAAAAGAGAAAGAAGAACTGCGTCAGCAATTGTTGCAGAAAGATGAAGAATTGACTAAAGTGAAGCAGACTGCTATTTCATTACAAAACCATATTGAAAATCATACTTGTACTTTTGTTTTTCCTACAGGTGATGCAGATCCTCAAGCACAGATTGCGCAGCTCAGCACAGAGATGAAGATGGCAGAAGGAGATCTTAAGCGAGCTCAATCAGAGTTAGAAATGGCCACCAAGGTCATACAGACACTAGAAAATGAAGTGAATGTGAATAAGCAGAGATTTCAAAAGGCTGAGGTTGAGATTAAGGATCTTAAAGAGAATTTAAAAGGTAATATTTCCCTTATAAAAGCTAAAGATATCATTTGGGGTGAGATTATTTCAGAAATGAAGTCAAATTGGAATTCCCTGAATATAGTTGCTAAAGAGAAAAGCCTCATCTCAGATCATGAAGAGGAAATATTATCTGAAAAGCAGACGGCCATTAAAAGAGAAAATTGGGCTAGGAAGTTTATAAATTTTATCAATTCCAAATCAGACGAAGAATTAGAAGATATTGGAATACAAGACATATATTTTTATGCTAAGGAAGTTAATAAGATGATAATTAAGAATGATATTCAGAAGGTTGCAGAGAAAAGGTTACTGGGAATCAAGGAGACAGTAAAGAAGTTTGATATATCATTTGACAAATTGACCAGAACAGGTTTACCTTCATGCTGGAATGAGAAAGGAAATATCATGTCATGGAAGTTTTATGAAGATCAGTTAACATTAGCAAAAAGTAAGGCAGATAATAGGCACGAAAAGACACAGATCTTAAAAGGAGAAACTGTGTTTAACTTCTTGCATAGGCATTTCAATTTGCTATGGATGGTGAAGACTCTCTTTACAAGAAAACCTACACACAGTCAAATTGTGGCGTTCAGGATAGAATATCAAAGTTTCAAAAATTCCTCGACAACTCAAAATGAGCTATGGAAGAAGTGCAAGACATTTTCAATGGACTCAACAAAAGGGGTCCCAACGGCTCAACCAAAAGTAGCCATTGATTCAGCAACTGCTTCAGGAGTAGCTGTTCTCATAGATTAGAAGTTTTCAAATTCTCATTATGTTATTTCTCAAAATCATGTAAATGTAATAGAACCTTTTTTTAGGCATGTGCCTCCGTAACAGTCAGTGGTTTAAGAAGTTAGAATTAGTTAGGGCAGTTAGAATCAGTTTCATTACTGGAAACTGTTTTGTGATACTGTATTTAAAGAAAATTTTAAGAAAGATGAAGGTTCCGATTTTTGGAAGCTTGAAGCCAAATTTTGTACTGAAGAATACTAAATCAATGAAAAAAGTATGCAAGTTTCTATCATTCTGTTTATGCTGAAAGAGTTATCTAGTTTACACTATGTTTTCATGTATGTGAATAAAATAGAGTAATTTGAGCTGTGGGTCTCTTTATAATGTGTATTTAAGAGTTAAACTAACCTTAATGTGCGCTCCTCTATTTTAACGTTATCATTACTTATTTATTCAGGGTTTTGTAATGGTAGATTTTGTTTTAAACAACACATCTGATTGAAATCATTTTCTCTCTTTTTCTTCCGTTCGTTCACTTTAGCATAAGTGGAATATAGCATTGCAGAATATGCATGGATTTAATATTTGAGGGTTATACTATTAATGTTTAAGGGTTTATAAGACAGAGAGAGATATAATAATTTTGTGACATCATGAGATTATGTCTTGAGCACGGATTCCTTTACACAGCAAGGAACTGTTTCTCAAGGTACAACATAAATTGGCGCCGTTTCCGGGGATCGAAGATTCGAAGATTTTCCGTGGGTTTTGTTTTACATTTCCTCTGGTTTTTCAGAGAGGAGGAAATAGTAAGCTGTGTTTGTTTTAAAATAGCTCTGGCTCCAATGAAACCTCACACGAGGTCAGATACCTCTCAGCAAAAAGTTCTTGTTTTGTCTGATCCTAAGAAGCTTGTTTCAAGGAGGGGCCATAAATCAAAAATATTTGATACACCAGAAGCTACATTGCTTGCACCAGGCAGCAGTTCACGCACTCCCTCATCCAAGAATATTTCCAGGAAACTCACTTTCCGGGAAAAAGAATCCTCATCATCACCCATTTGTTTTCAAGAACCTACATTAGAAGAGCAATCTTTGGAGTTTGTGTCTTTCCCTTTTATAGAAACTCAACCTCATATAGTTGCCAGATCTTCTGCAATCGTTCATACACCAACTCCTATATCAGATGTGCCACCTCATTCACCCCCACCTACAACTGGTATTCATTTTAACCTCGCTCAAGGAGCAGTTAACCTGGGCATAAACATGGCGGCCCCTGCTTTCTTGATGAATAGATATGCACCATTAAATCTAACTCAACCCCTGAATGCAATGCCTCAGGAGTATCTTAAACTACTCCCTAGATTTACTGGTGAAGAAGAAATAACTGCAAAACAGCACTTGCCCTTGTTTTGCACGTTTGCTGAGAATTGGAATGTTGAAAATTTAGATGTTGCAATGAGACTCTTTGTTCAGTCTCTAAGTGGAGAGGCAAGGAAATGGTTCAAAGGATTGCCTAATGGTTCAATAAATGATTGGGATGGACTAGAAAGATGTTTCATCGAGAGATGGGGCGAAAAAAGGGACCATGGTTATTATTTGATAGAATTCAATGCAATAAAGAAGAAATCTGATGAAAATATGAATGATTTTGTGAAAAGATTTAACAAATTGTATAATAGTTTGCCTGTTGACATGAAACCCCCTCCTATTGGAGTAAGGGTCGTTTTTGCTGGTGCATTTGAACTAGATTTCAGTTTCACATTGAGAGAAAGAAGGTCTCCTACTTTGGAGCAGATTCAAACTGATGCTCTGGAGATTGAGGCTAATATGTCTACTGCTGGTAAAGCTCAAGATAAAGGAAAGGCTAAAGAAGAAGCCTCAGCTCAAGACCGGAGAATTGATGATATGACAAAGGTCATAAAAAATTTGTCTAATAAGTTGGTGAAATTGGAAATAGACAATAATAAGCCTGCAAGACAGAATAGAGGGGTTTTTAATCCCCAGTTTAAAAAATAGCCCCTACAGATTCTACAAAGAGAAAGAAAAGATCAAGATCAGGGGCAAGCACCCTTGTATATAGAGGCAACTCCATCCCGCTCAACGAATGATGATGTTGAGAAAGAAGATGACGCTCGAATTTCTGCCGTCTACATGGAAGATGATGAAACAGAAGAAGAAACGGAGGAAGAAGGAGTGGAATAAAATTAAGAAACTGATCTTTCATTCGATCAAGAAGAGATGGATGACTATTGTAGACAGTTCACGGACTTCATGCAATCAGAATTACATAAAAAATATGATTTGAGGTCAAAAAAGAGGTTAAGAACTCAAGATGATGAGGAAAAGGAACCAAAAATAGTACCTGCTCTGATGGCGACTCCATTACAGAAAAATCAGATTAAGAAATCAGATAAGGGGAAATAGCCCATGAATGAAGAAAAAGAGAAGGAAAAACAGCAGGTTGGGGCTTCTCAAACAAAGATTAAGGACCCTAATATTTTGGAGAAAGTTGTTACTGTTTCGAATCAAGGTCTAAATTCCAATAAAAATCAAGAAGAACCTGAAAAGTTGACAAAACAAAATCAGACTTTCAGTTTGTCGAAAGAGTTGGAGAAAGTAAAAATTCAAGTACCTCTTCTTGAGTTGATGAAAACACCTGGTTATAAGAAGGAGATTGCTGAATTTATCAATTTATCTCAGTCTGATGAAGTGGGTGATATAGTAAATCTACAAGAATAAAAACCAGTGGTTACATTTGGGCCTCATGTTGAAGAGGTAGATTCATCTGTCCCTCCTTTTTATATATCACTTCTATTACATGATTTTGTTTTGCATAATTGTATGCTAGATTCTGGCGCATCCCACAATTTGATGCCATTATGTGTGATGAAAGAGTTGAATTTTCAAATCACTAAGCCATATCGAGATCTTTATTCTTTTGATTCAAAAAGGGTGAAGTGTGCGGGTCTTATTAAGGATATGGTTGTTTCATTGGCTCAAATCCCAGCCAAGAGCATTATTATGGATGTGGTAGTGGCAGACATTCCAGCCAGATTTGGTATTTTATTATCTAGATCTTGGGGGGCAAAGCTTGGAGGAGTTTTGAAGCTAGATTTTACATATGCTATCATTCCTTTTTTTAATGGGGAAGAAAGGAGGTTGTACCGAGAAACTCGATTTCAAAAAACTGCCACCAAGAAAGATGCAGGTAATTCACCTATTTATGGACAAGAGAAGGATGACCTCTCTTGTTTCATGCTGCATGAAGATGCAGAATTTGCTGAAATGTCACAAGGGTAGCTCCCTTCAGCCATTGTACATAAGGAGCTGCATTCAGACAGACTTTGGAAGTGTTATTTTGATGGCGCGTTTTCTAAAGAAGGCACTGGAGCTGGTTTCATTTTTGTATCTCCGGAAGGTAATCTTGTACCTTTTTCTTTCAAATTGGAGTTTGAGTCCACTAACAATGTAGCGGAATATGAAGCATTAATCATTAGTCTGCAGACAGCTAAGCAAATGGGAATTCAGTCTATGACCGTGTTTGGGGATTCTGAATTAATTATAAGACAGATTAAGAATTTGTGTCAAACTAAACATCCCAGGTTAAGAGCATATCGGAATGAGGTCTGGGATCTAATTAAAAATTACTTTGAAGCTTTCAACCTGCAGTTTGTTCCAAGGGAGGAGAATAGAATGGCTGATTCTTTAGCAGTTGCAGCTAGTACATTCAAACCTCTAATCAATCCAAGACTAATATATGAAATTTAAATGAGACATAAACCTTCGATCCCAGACAATATCAAACACTGGCAGGTTTTGAGGATGATGAACAGATTAAGAAATTTTTGTTGATGATTGAAGATTTTGAAGATCATCAGATTGATTTGGAAACTGACGAAGATGACTTGGCTGATATGTCTAGCACTCTGAAAAAGAAGATTGGTGATCAGGAGATTATTCAGTTGAAAGACAATGTTTTGCCAAGAGGCTTGGTGCCTCTAGAAAGACTGTTTGATGCAAATGATGTGGCAGTGAATCAGAAGAAAGCACATCAAGATGAGAATTTGGAAGGTTGCAATTTAGGAACTCAATATGAGCCTAAAATGATCAAATTGTTCAAAGGCGTTCCGAAGGACTATAAAGAAAGGTACATAGATCTGTTCAAACAATTTGAGGATGTTTTTGCTTGGTCGTATGATGATTTGAAGATGTACGATAAGAATATCATTCAGCATAAAATACCATTGAAGGATGGAGTCAAACCACATAGACAGAAACTCAGAAAAATCAATCCATTGTTGTTGGCCCCGATTGAAAAGGAGATAAAGAAATTGTTGCAGGCAAAAATAATTTTTCCACTCAGATATTCAGATTGGGTTTCCAATCTTGTTCCAGTCAGAAAGAAAAATGGAGAGATAAGGTTGTGCGTATATTTCAGGAACTTGAACAGGGCTTCATTGAAAGATAATTATCCTTTGCCGAAAATGGGTTTTGTCTTACAAAAATTCACTAGGGCTTACAGATTATCTATTGTGGACGGTTTTTAAGGGTATAATCAGGTTGCTGTGGAGAAGGGAGATCAAAAGAAAACTGCTTTCACCACACGCTGGGGAACATTCATGTATGCCAGGATGCCATTTGGCCTGATGAATGCATGGGCCACATTCCAAAGAGTGATGGATATTGATTTTGTGGGAGATGAGTTTGTGGTTGTTTATCTGGATGTTGTCACAATTTTTTCAAATTCTGATGAGGAACATCTACAGCATTTGCAGAAAGCCTTCCTGAAGTGCAGAAAGTATGGATTATCATTGAATCCTAAAAAATATTTGTTTGCTCTGGAGGAGGGTAAACTACTGGGCCATATTGTTTCCAAACAAGGAGTGAAGATTGATCCAGCAAGGGTCAAAGCAATATAGTCAATTCCACCGCCTCGAAGCAAGAAAGATATTCAGAGATTTCTTGGAAAGATTAATTTTCTAAGAAGGTTTGTCCCTAATTATGCAAAGATCATCAAAAAAATAACAGACATGTTGAAAAAGGATGCTGAGGTGAAGTGGGAAAAAGAAGCGAGGGAATCTTTCCAAAGGATTAAAGAAGCTCTGAAGGAAGCACCTGTTCTAATTAGTCCAAATTATTTGAAGCCATTTCAAATTTTCTCATTTGTGTCTTCCTCAACAATTGTTGTTGTGTTATTACAGAGAAATGAATAAAAGTGTGAACAACCTGTAGCGTATTTCAGTAAGGTGCTCCGAGATGCAGAATTAAAATATAATATATTGGAGAAACAAGTATATGCTCTGGTGAAAGCATTGAAAGCATTTCAAACCTATATTCTTTATTCTCAAATTTTAGCATATGTTCCTAATTCTGCTGTAAAGGACGTTTTAGTACAGAGCGATGTAGAAGGTAAAAGGGGCAAGTGGATTACTAAAATCCAAGAATACAACCTGGATGTTAAACCAACGAAATTGATCAAAGGATTGGGATTAGCCAAATTACTAACAGAGTCAAATTTCCAAGCACTGGGAATTAATCTATTGGCCCTTGTAGAAGAAGTCGATGGAGAAACAGGTGATATTCAGTCAAAGCCAGCCATTAAATATAAATTCCTCTGCTCAGATTGGTACAAGGATATTGTTCATTATCTATGCTTTCTTTCTTGTCTGCCTTCAATAGATAGAACTAAATACAGAGCTTTGAAACTTAAGGCCCAACCTTATGTCATAATTGAAGCAAAGATATATTGGAAAGATCCTGCTAGTGTGTTACTGTTATGTTTGACAGAGGAGGAAGTTCCAGAAGTAATCAAAGAATATCATGAATGCTTGTGTGGAGGTCACTACAGTTGGAAGGTAACTGCTCATAAAGTTTTTAAATCAGGTTTCTATTGGCCATCTGTGTTTGCTGATGTATATAAAGCAGTCAGAAGTTGTCAAAAATGCCAAGTGTTTGCAGAAAAGAAAAGGTTAGCCCCTTTACCTCTTCTCCCAATTTTTATTGAAGAACCTTTCAGACAATGGGGATTGGATTTCATTGGAGAAATCAATCCACCATCTAGCGGGCAATTTAAGTGGATTCTTACTGCTACAGATTATTTGACAAAATGGGTGGAGGCAATCCCTACCAAGAAGGCAAATGATTTGGTCGTTATGAAGTTTTTAGAAAAAAATATCTTTAGCAGATTTGGATGTCGAGTAAAGATTGTGACAGATAATGCACAAGTCTTCAACTCAATCAGGTTTATTAATTTCTGTCAGACTGACAATGTGATATTATCTCATTCTACAGCTTATCATCCACAAGGGAATGGATTGGCAGAATCTTCTAACAAAACATTGGTAAGAATTCTGAAGAAGACAATAAATGAAAACCAAAAGAACTGGGATTCAAAGGTAGTGTTTGCGCTATGGGAAACAAGGATGACCACTAGGAGATCCACTAGTAAGTCACCTTATGAACTCGTATATGGTACTCAAGCTTTGTTTCCCACCCAGTTGGTGAAACCTGTGATTTCTTTCCTTCAAGATGCTCAAGCGGAACCTAATGCCATGATTAGAAGAATGAATAATGTAATGGAACTAAATAAAAACAGAAATAAAGTTCGGGAGAATTTTCTTACTTATCAGCAAAAAATGAAGACAATATTTGACAAGAAAGCAAAATAAATCATGTTTCAGAAGGGATACCTGGTATTGAGGTGGGATACCCAAAGGGAAGACAAAGGGAAACACGACAAATTTGATCCCTTGTGGTATGGTCCGTTCAAAATCAATGAAGTCATGTTGAATAATACTTTCATGCTGGAAAATATTGAAGGAGAAATATTAGATATGCCTATGAATGGGAAATATCTAAAGCATTATTTCCGGCACTAAAGAGATGTTTCACTATCATTGTATATATCCGGTGTGATCATTGTACATTTTCCATCAAGCAACTTTTGACTCCATGCCCGAAGTGAAGGCACTAATCTGTAGGTTCTTAGTGTTTCGTGGAAAAAACACTATCCCCAGGTGGAGCCAGATGTTGTGGATCATCAGCATATCCTTTTTCTTTTATTTTATTTTGAAAATCAAAAATACAAAAAAATCAGAAAATCAGAAAAATGTATGCTATAGTATAATGTTTTTATAATATAACACAGAAAAAGAAATGTTTGTCCAAAAAGTGTATCATTAAGCTTTATTTGGATGTATTTTATAAGTCTTCTGTTTAATCCGCGAGCAATTTTCCAAGCGGAAACAACACGCCTTGAAGATTAAGATCAGAAGAGGAATTGCGGAGGCGCGAAAAGCTCGAGAGTTAGCGAATCATGAACCCCCGCAGTTGACCCATTTGACCTCGGGTAAATGATGATCGACGGTGTGGATGCATTGCGGGGGGGTCCGTCCGAAGTCTGTCGCCATACTCCAAGAACCCCTGCGATGATGTCATGAGGTGACATGGAAGACAACTTTCATTCATAATGATAGCTTTTACACGTCATCTCAGGCATTTAATTCGGGTTTGTGTAGCTGTTAAATGGTTCTTTATCCCGTTTTGAAAACTATTTGCATTCCATTTTCTTTTGAGCAGTGTCATCACCACTTTTCTGTGTTCCACTACTCCTGTTGTCTGTTCAGTCATGGCCAAACGAATTATCCACATTCCACTCATGGACAGTGAAAAATATATTCAAGATACAGTGTCTTCTGTAAACCATCCTTTATTGTATCATCAAGTGATCCTAAACGCTGAGAAATCCCCAGTTTTTTCCGCCATGAAGAATTCTGGTATACTGTCCGCCTGTATCCCAAAAGCCCATTTCTTTCCCGATTTTATCTCATGTCTGGTCTCTTCAATGTATCCTGGTAAGTGCTTCATAATGAATTTACAGGGAGAAAACGTTTTGCAGGTATCGACGCAGTTAATTCGCCAAGCATTATGCTTTCCTGAAAACGAGTCACCACTGCAATTCTCTGAAGATTCATTGGCTCGTTATTTTGAGGACCTTTCAAATGAAGAATTTGATCAATGTATGTCCTACTTGAGATCAAATTCAAAGGAAGCTTAACTGGAGGGAGGAGAATTTAGTTTGGAAGTGTTCGATGCTGAGTATAGACCAATTCTGAGTTGCATTGCAGAGATTTTGGGCAAAGACGATGACCATATAGTTGATAAATCAGTATTGGGAATGTACGCATTGATGATGAAACCAGGGGTTTTTCTCGACATTCCATCTTTCTGGCAGGAGATTGTAAATTCTCAGTTGATGTCCTTTCCTCTTATAGGTTTCTTTAAATTCCCGTCATTGATTGTGTATTTATTTTTATATCAAAATGTCGAAGAATTTATGAGTTTGGGGTTGAATATAGTTGATGTTAACAAGCAAAAGAAATCAATTTTATTTTGGACTGACATGACTAGAAAAGAAGGAAATGAAGCAGGGTTATTTGAGTTTGCTAGTCATTATATGTCTATTGCTTATATAATTTTGAATGGAGTTCCTCCTCCATGTTTTCTGCCAAAAGCCCGGGAGTTTCTGTAGTTAGGACCTAGTTGCAGATTTGGAGATTGGTTTGTGTTTGAAGAATATTCGCAGATAAGATTGTATGGAGCTAGTATTGAGCCTTACAGGCTCCCAAGTTTTGTGCCTATGCGGCTTTTTGCTCTTGAATTTATTAGATAGAGTCTCAATGTAGATCAGGTACATTTTGTTCCTATGAAGAAAGGTCTAATGTATAAGTTTCCCATGAGTATAGGACCTTTTGTGGTGAATACAAGGCAAGCTTTTGATGAAATTTCTAAAATATTGGAAGAGACACATTTGCTACTAGGAGAAAAATGGTCATATGATCCGCATGGAGTGATTTCCCAAAGAAGAATTGAGAATAGATATTCTGTGTTTTCTCATGTAAACAGACCTGATCAGGAGAAGCTGGCAAACCTAGGCGAATTAAATACATCAAAAACGAGAATTCAAACACCTATTATAACTGAAAGGGAAAATAAAAGAGGTAGGGATGATGTTGTTGAAGTAGATGATGAAGAGCCAAGAGAGGAAAAGAGAACTAAATTGGCTGAAGATCATTCTTCAAACTCACCTGGTTTTACCTTCCATATCAATGAAGAACAAAATGTCCCCTCTTCTCCTAGAGGCCATGAGCTTTATTCAGAGAAGATGCCTTCAGTTAAACAAATATTTACACAAATTGAAGAAAGAAATCAGAGACTAAAAGCTAATGTAGAGGCTCAGGTGGAGCATCATATAGCTGCTGATCAGACTAGGTTGTTGACTATAATGGACCTTGAAAGGATCAATTCAGAATGGCTCTAACACATCCAACAGGGATGTCCCTTGGATCTTCAAGCAGCTTCAATGAGGTAAATATAGCTATGGATGTTAAGAAGATCCCACTGTTGGATAAGATGAACCTTCATATGCAAACTGGACAATTAATTGTTAATGATTTAACCAAGACCAATGCCACAGCGGTTAAAGCTGAAAACATGCTTGCAAAAGTTATCAAACAATTCAAGATGGAGAAGGCGAATTCAATGGCCTTATCAGTTCAAAACGAAGAGTTAAAAAAGATTATCATGAATATTGCTGTGGATCCGAATGACAAGGCTGCAGTGTAGAAGCTCATGAAGAGTGCAGAAATAGAGATATCCACCCTAAGAAGAAAATTGAAGTTACCTGCTGCAGAACATTCAATGGCCGCAGAAGTAGCAGAAGTCGAAAAAGAGAAAGAAGAACTGCGTCAGCAATTGTTGCAAAAAGATGAAGAATTGACTAAAGTGAAGTAGACTGCTATTTCATTACAAAACCATATTGAAAATCATACTTGTACTTTTTTTTTTCCTACAGGTGATGCAGATCGTCAGCACAGATTGCGCAGCTCAGCACAGAGATGAAGATGGTAGAAGGAGATCTTAAGCGAGCTCAATCAGAGTTAGAAATGGCCACCAAGGTCATACAGACACTAGAAAATGAAGTGAATGTGAATAAGCAGAGATTTCAAAAGGCTGAGGTTGAGATTAAGGATCTTAAAGAGAAGTTAAAAGGTAATATTTCCGTTATAAAAGCTAAAGATATCATTTGGGGTGAGATTATTTCAGAAATGAAGTCAAATTGGAATTCCCTGAATATAGTTGCTAAAGAGAAAAGCCTCATCTCAGATCATGAAGAGGAAATATTATCTGAAAAGCAGACGGCCATTAAAAGAGAAAATTGGGCTAGGAAGTTTATAAATTTTATCAATTCCAAAGGAGACGAAGAATTAGAAGATATTGGAATACAAGACAGATATTTTTATGCTGAGGAAGTTAATAAGATGATAGTTAAGAATGATCTTTGGAAGGTTGCAGAGAAAAGGTTACTGGGAATTAAGGAGACAGTAAAGAAGTTTGATATATCATTTGACAAATTGACCAGAACAGGTTTACCTTCATGCTGGACTGAGAAAGGAAATATCATGTCATGGAAGTTTTATGAAGATCAGTTAACATTAGCAAAAAGTAAGGCATATAATAGGCACGAAAAGACACAGATCTTAAAAGGAGAAACTGTGTTTAACTTCTTGCATAGGCATTTCAATTTGCTATGGATGGTGAAGACTCTCTTTACAGGAAAACCTACACACAGTCAAGTTGTGGCGTTCAGGATAGAATATCAAAGTTTTAAAAATTCCTCGAAAACTCAAAATGAGCTATGGAAGAAGTGCAAGACATTTTCAATGGACTCAACAAAAGGGGTCCCAACAGCTCAACCAAAAGTAGCCGTTGATTCAGCAACCGCTTCAGGAGTAGCTGTTCTCATAGATTAGAAGTTTTCAAATTCTCATTATGTTATTTCTAAAAATCATGTAAATGTAACAGAACCTTTTTTGAGGCATGTGCCTCCGTAACAGTCGGTAGTTTAAGAAGTTAGAATTAGTTAGGGCAGTTAGAATCAGTTTCATTACTGGAAACTGTTTTGTGATACTGTATTTAAAGACAATTTTAAGAAATATGAAGGTTCCGAGTTTTGAAACCTTGAAGCCAAATTTTGTACTGAAGAATACTAAATCAATGAAAGAAGTATGCAAGTTTCTATCATTCTGTTTATGCTGAAAGAGTTATCTAGTTTACACTATGTTTTCATGTCTGTGAATAAAATAGAGTAATTTGAGTTGCGGGTCTCTTTATACATGTGTATTTAAGAGTTAAACTAACCTTAATGTGCGCTCCTCTATTTTAACGTTATCATTACTTATTTCTTCAGGGTTTTGTAATGGTAGATTCTGTTTTAAACAACATATCTGATTGAAATCCTTTTCTCTCTTTTTCTTTCGTTTGTTCACTTCAGCATAAGTGGAATATAGCATTGCAGAATATGCATGGATTTAATATTTGAGGGTTATACTATTAATTTTTAAGGGTTTATAAGACAGAGAAAGATATAATAATTTTGTGACATCATCAGATTATGTCTTGAGCACGGATTCCTTTACACAACAAGGAATTGTTTCTCAAGGTACAACACCCTCCAACAGTCATAAAGGTCAAAGGTTATGCAAAATTTGGATTTTGGAGTTTTCTACGGAATGGGTGCTACAAAATTTCCTGTACATCACTGTTTTATCAATAAAATTCAAGTTCAATATCTGACCAAATGAAAAATAATTTTGGAAATATGAAGGAGTTTTTACTTCCTCACAATTCAATCTACAAAACCTCCCTCAGTTTTTGCAAAGTATTGGAAATTATGCACTTATCTTTGAGTCTTATGTTTTAGAATTTTCACTAACCAAATTTGTGTAAAAATTTTAAAATTCAACTTGGAAGAGGTCCAACTCAGCATCCATGTGGCATAATGACATATCAAAAGTCTAGTATACTCAGAAAATGTGTTGGTTTCATTTGATAAAGGTTATTAAAGGGATTTGTTGAACTATTTAATGAAATAAGAGTACTTTTTGTATTCAAACTCTGCCAAATAGAAAATATCCCTAGGAAGTCTCCAAGTGATGTAATCATATTTGAAATAGGTCTCTCAAGTATGAATTCGAAGCTAGAAAGTTGGAAAACCATTTTTATGAGTCCTCACTCTATAAATGAGAGAGTTTTAGAATTAGAGAAGGGTTGATGGATGTAATGACCAAAGATACTATTCTAATTTTTTTTCCACTCAGTTAATAGACATTTGCAGAAGAATTTTGTTTAGACCTGAGATTCTGATTAAGTTCTTATGTATTTGTGTCATTTATATTTTGAATTTTATTTCAGCTTTCTCATATATAATTACTTGGAATTCATAAATTATTATGCTCCAAATTCCTTTATGTATCTTGTTTGTTGTTAGAGTTGTTTTATAAGAACTCATATGCCTCAGTTTCCTTGAATGATATTTTGGGTAATTGAGTTTTCATGCTGACTTCATTCCCAATGGTAGCCCTCATTCATCTTCCACCTGAAAAAAATTATTTTAACTACATTTAATAGTTAGCGATCTTCATTTTTAAGCCTCATTATTGAATATATTACCTTTTCTTGAGAGAGCCCTCTCTAGTTGGAAGGGATAACTTCCAACCCTAAGTGGTTTGAAATAGTTACATTAAATTGACCATTGGCAGCTCAATTAGTCCCGGTTTGGTGAAAAAAGTAGGTTTCCCATCAGTCCTTGACATGGGGGGCAGATTTGAAGAGTGAAAAAGTAATATTTTACCGATTGGAAAAGTCATGAACTGAGAAATTCCCTTCTAATAGATTCAACCATCTATCTATGACATCTGCATCTATTTGACCCTCAAATATGGGAATTTCAAAGGTTACTTATACCTTAAAAGGAATTTCGCCTCCAGAGTGGCTATTGGATGCATATGCGCTATCGGTGGGAAGTCGTTGAAGGATCTAGGAAACGTTATCCATCAGTGCATTCCTTTGTTTCTCGAGGGCCTCCTCGAGAAATATTTTGATGGGATCTCATACTCCCTCGTCTTTCTTTTCATCCCCCATGGGTGACCATCAGGGTTTGCAAGTCTGATCATGCAAAGGTTCAACCAGATCGATCCCTAACTCCTTATAGCCCGACCTCGTTGGGGACATGCAAAGAAGGATTGAGAAAGAGTAGACCCCTCTAATACCACTAATTGGACTTATTCAGGAACGTAATAAAGTACATAAATACACATAAATGCAGATATTTAGTATAAATAGGACTTCATTCCATTAATATCACACAACTTAAATATGCTTACAAACATAATGGAAATAAACTAGATAGGGTCCTAGTATCTTATCTCTGAGAAGTGATGTGGTAGCTATAGGCCTCTCAACTGTGTTACAAAGAGACTTGAAGGCCTATTTATTATTGAGAAACAATGGAAAACCCTAAACATAAAAAAACCTAACCATAGGAGATGAAGCGAAAAAACTACGGGTCCTGTTTGGGTAAATTGGTACATCAACTTCTCGGGGACGCAACTTTGGCATACGATCTTTGTTTGATGTGCACAATACCTCGTTAGAAATATATCCTAGGAATACAACTTTTGATGTGAGAAACATCGGTCGAATATCCATGTTGCTCCTGGGTTCCCCAAAAAACGTCGTTTAGGGCCTCAAAACAACTCTGGAAGTTTAGTACCAAAAAAAAACTACAAAAAATAGTAAATTGTGCTACAATTAAGAAAACTGAAAAATTGAAATAAAAAATGGTGGGGCCCAAAGTGGAATAGGCGGGTGGCCACCAATATCCACATGGATCATTTCACCTCCTATCATATTCTTAAAATCCAATTAAAAACCATAGGATCGGTATATTTCTACACCATCTCAAATGTTTACAGTCCAAATATTTCCAAGGACAACCCCTTGTTCCCCAACTCTATTCTTAAAACTAGCAGGTTATTTTCCCTATATATATGCATAATCAAGTGAGAATCTAATTTAATCTTATCTCTCGATGAAAAAAACGGAAATATATGAATATTGTTGGTGTAGGTGACAATGTTCCAAGACACTATTGATTTGGCCCATCTCATAGAAATGTATACAAAAAAATGAGTGCAGACATTGAAAAACTAGCGACGGAGGAAACACCAAGTAGTGTCTAAAATTGACCACTTTTTCATCATTGAAAATATCTTGAAGTGGGACCTTTTCATGGAATAAATGATCCTCTTGAGCCATGGATTGAAACTTGGCCTATCTGCCTCAACATTAATCTAAAAATACACCCAGAGATTCGACCTTTTCTATTTGAGATATTTTATAAACATACAATAGTGGTGCGAGGAGTTAAGGAGCTTGGAGGGTTCTACAATGTTCATGATCCTCCATAATAAATTGAAATATATTAAATGGTAGTTGAAAGGATGGAACAAAGAGCAATTTGGTGGTATTTTAAAGGAGAAAATGAAGTTGGAATAAAAAATGGTAGAGATACAATAGGAAGAAATTATGGAGGGTAGAATTGAAAATTTAATTAAAGAAAAGGAAGACACCTTACGCGAGTTGGAAGAATGAAGAATAGAAGAAGACATCCTTCGAAAACAAAAATATTGCATCCAATGGATGAAAGAAAGGGATATTGTTAGGTGGATAAATCGTTCTTGCTGACAAGAAGGATCTCCCTAGTATCACAAGGATAGCTAGAAACAAACTGGACAATTTGTAAACTATTTTCTCTAGATTACATATGATTTAGAATTTTTTATGATGAAGAAAGGAACTACCTGTGATCCAATGCTAATTGAATTCTTCTTTCTCGTTGCTCCAAGAAGTCACCTCTTAATATTTCCAAACAAAGACATAGAAGAGGATCAGAAGCACCTGAAACATATACTAATTCAGAAATCACAAATAGATCTTCATGATCAAGGAATTTAAGAAATAAGACATTTAAGTAAATACATAAACAACTTATTGAGAAAATAGGATCCAATTGTATTATCTTTAAATAAAATAAGGATTCTTACAACTGCGTTTGCCTTGATATCGTACAAGTCCTTCCGGGGTCTGAAACAAGTGTTTTCCTTTAGTCTGACAAGCCCTTCCACTCTTCGAACCAACCTAACTACGAGTATGTAATCGTTCTCACAGTTAGCAAATAGAGCATGTTTCTTTAGCAATTCCCTTCTCTATTGCAGCTACTAAGTACAAAGCAAGTACTAAGTGTATACAAAATGCATAGAGAAGTTTTACATATGTGAGCATGTACCCTTGAGACTGAAACAAATCTTTCAATTTATAGGAGAAGGAAAGTGGTTGCAGCTCCAAAATGGAAGGGATAGAGTCCCCTTATCAAGGGATTAAGTTCCAAAATTCAAGGAATATGCTCCTTTTATGAAGGAATAAATGTTCATGGTAATGGAGGGAGTAAGGGTTTGACTGGATAACGCATTCTATAAGCTTCCAGCTGGGAGAATATTTAACCAACTGGGCTTCTAGAGTTTACTTTCGCCTTCAATTTACCTTTTACAGGGGTCCGCACCTTTAATGAAGAAAACATGCAGTCGGCTCCATAGTTTTTGGAGCAAAAGAGTGCGGTGTCGCAGGTAAGACTAAGGAAAAGTGTGGTTCAAGTATTTTTATGATTTTTGCAAGTTTTTCTCCAAATTCAGAACTTCGTTTAGGAACTTTAGGTTGTAGACTTCTAAGAGAGCATTATATAGGTATTGATGAACCCATATAGACATTAAAATGTCATGGTGACAAAATAATGTGTAACAAATAAATATACAACAATTTTCCACAAATCAGTGCTTCAGAATCAGCATAATAATAGAATAACATTGTTGCTAGATCCATCAGGGAAAAATCTTGAGACCCACTATGAAATATCAACGGAATTATCTCATTTCTTTTAAGACATCCTATCGAAACCACCAATTTATAGAACAAGGGTGATAAAGCAGATAATCATAAAAATCCCTTAAATCATCACTTTGGATCAGAACAATGTGTTTCTTAGGATAATTTACTATGAGAAGATACAATGTGCAGTCAAGGAATTTCCTTCTAACAATGTTTCTAGACCAAAGAACTTTACTGTTGAATTTTTCCATATTTTTTGGCCAACTATTAAAAATGATGTATATAAAGTTGTAGAAGAATCTAATAAATCTCATAAAATAGTTAAGGATTTGGATCTCACATTCCTTACCCTAGTGCCAAAAAAATAGAAGGTGGAAGGTCCTATTGTGGTAAAACACAACCCTCCCCTGCCCCCCCATTTTTGACTTGTTCATTTCAAATAATGGGGACCCTTTCTATAAAAATTTTTCGCTAAACGCCTTTAGGATTTTTATTAATTTAATTATCCTACGATTTTGTTATTTTCTCATTTTATTTAGATTTTTGTTTTGATTGCTTTGTTATGATCGATTTTTTATAAGCTTTTCATTTATGCTTGTTTCACCTCATTTGGTCAACTGGTTTGTAAATGACACTCCTTTGAAGTCTAATTAATTATGTCGCCTGGGTTAAAAAATGCATAAAATGTACAATATTCCATTTTTTGTAATTAAATTAGTTTAATAATGCATTTAGTTTAAATATTAACCCCTAGTTAGTTATTAATAATATTTTTTTCATTTTTTCTACTTATACAGCCAAATCACAAAGCATTGAGATTTTAGAAATATACTCCAATTTTCAAATAAATTACTAATATTGAAAATTCAAAATAACAAAGTGGCTGTAGTTTAAATAGGCAAATCATCCTTTAGATAATTTCATAATTTAATTAAACATCATTAAAATAAAAAACCAAAATAAAAAATTAATATCAAATTTTAAATTAAAAACTAATTATTATATAAAATATGATTAATTAAATTAAATTAAAATTTGATATAAAAAATAAAATATAAAAAAAATGTAATAAAACATCGCAGTGGGAGTTTTGACGGGTGCATTTCTTTGAAAAACCCAATGGCCTTCACCCTCTCGATTTCCGATTGCGATGCATTAACCATGCTTTACTCCGTTGACTTTCAACTCACTCACGTGAGTGTTAATGGAATTTTATAAGTCTTAGTGTTAAAGCATAGTGACGTGAGTGTTAATGGAATTTTGTAGTGTCAGCATTAAGGCTACGTTAGTTTTTAGGTTAGTAGAATAGTTTTAAGTTAGTGTTAGTGGTAGGTTAGTTTTAGGTTAGTTTTAATTTAATATAGTGTAGTGTTAGTTTAGTTTTATATTAGTTTAATGTTACGTTAGTTTTAATTTAATAATAGATTTAATATTTAATATTTGAAATAATTAATTTTAAATTAAATTAATTAATTAATAGAATGTAATTAATTTAATTAAATTATAATTAATTATTAAATAGATTAAGTTGTTTATAAATAGTTAATTATAATTATTAGTTAGATTAAATTAATTAATAAATAGTTTATTAAATAATTAGTTTATAATTAACAATTAATAATGTAATTATAATTAATTAATAGATAATTAAAATTTAATTTAGAATTAGATTATAACTAAATTAAATAATTGCAATTAGTTAGAATTAATTAATTAAATATCATAATCTAATTCAGGATTAGAATTTAATTTAAAATTTTGATTTTTTAACCTAAGCAACAAAAATTCCAGATTTTTGGCAATTTTAATATATCAACTTTAGATGCTCATAAATGGAGTTTTACTTGGCCAAATGAGGCCCAGGACAAATCATTGGAAAGATAAAATGATGGAGATTATTCCCGAAGATGTTTTATTTCTAGATTTGATCATTTATTGGGTCTAAAATTCAGCAAAATATCAAGCTACGAATTTTTAAACAAAACTAATTTTCTAAGTTTTACTTTTTGCATTTTAATTTGCCACAACTTCTTATGAGTGAAAATTAATTTGTCTATGTTCTCATTGGCCAATTAGATCAGCACATAAATAAAAAAAAACTTATGTTTCCTTTTTTATTTATTTAATTAAGTTTTAATTGGATCTATTTTAATTTCTAGATTTGACATTTTGATTTTATTTTTGCATTTTAATTTTGTTTTTGATTTGTTTTTACAGGAAAACAGTTGAAGAGATGAGAAGAAAAAACTCTTAATCAATGAGAAGGCTCCAACAATTGAATAATATTATTTGAACCAATGAAAATTGATTGAGCAAAACCACTCTTCAAACAAACTTTCCTATGAAGAATTCCTTTGTAAATATTATAAATAGAAGATTGCAAAATGTAATATGAGCTGCTATCTTTTGCAATTCTAGACTTCTAAAAGCATTTTTGTAATAGGAATTTAGAGCTGTAGGAGGGAAGAGAGAAAATTTCAGATCTGAATATTATTGAGGGTTTTTTTCTTTATATCTTGAATTATGTATGATGGACAGAGTTTGCATTTCTGTAGCTCTAGTTTTAAAAGTAGAAATTCAAGTAATGTAAAGGACTATTAGAGACCAGGATCAGAGAAGCAGATTCAATTAACTGGTATTTTTGGCATTTCTGTATCAAATACCAGTTTCATTTTTATGTTAATAAAATGGTTGTTTCATTTTATTCATGTTTATGTATTTCTGTTGATATGGATAATTTGTCCCAATATTGTTATATATCTCTGCTCTTATAAATTAAACTCTGATTTCTGAGTAACTATTTACTCAGAAATTTGTCTTATAAAATTGATTTGTTAAATAGTAATGTGTTGCAAATTTCTTCCGCATATTATTATTTAATTATTAGCTTGATTGATTTGACAATCAATATCATTTTTGTGAATTTATTCCGGAGTGTTGTTGATTTATTATTTCAGTTAAATGGTCTCAATGGGATGTGTTTTGGTACTCACAAATGTCAGTTAAATTGAATTTCTTCATTAGATTGACAATAATTAAAAGCCAGACATATTTACATTCTCATCATTTAATTATATTTCTCTTAATTAGGTTATATCTATATCTACCTAATTAAGATAGGATTTAGATTAGTTTCTTTTGCTTGCATTATAGAATAAGTTTGCATTTAAATTAAATTCTACATTCTTTTAAGTCCTCTCCTCAAAGAGGCAAAATCTTAGTTGTGGTTTGGCTGAACCCAAATCAGCTTAAAGGTCATTCTCTTGCCCGATCAGCAAGAAGAAGTGATCTGATATCCCTGTATATTGGTAGTTAAAGATACATCGTAAACCAATAGCGATAGGGAAAAGGTAACTAGAACTAGTTAAACCAGTTAGAGCCACTATCATAAATGGAAAATGAGTTGTATTAAGGTCCGGACTAGGTGGTTATCCCCCAATGTTGTTGCAACGATTTTCGAGGCTTCAACATTTTTGGCACTAGAAGGAGGGCCTGAGACTTGTTTTACTTTAGAGTCTTTGAATTCTAACATTTCATTTTTATTACAATGGCTCCTTTAAAACTTCCAATTTGGAGTTATATTTCTAAATAAGCATCTTCCAATACTCCACCAGAAATAGTAAAACTCTTGTCTCAGGTAAAGTTTGACGGTAAGATGAAAACTTCTACATTTGATCATACTTTACAATTCATTCAAAATGTTTCAAATTATGATTTTAAAGGAATTGACGAAGGTATTTTATGCAGGATTTTTACTCTTACATTCTTGGCAAAAGACAGAAACTGGTGTAAATCACTTCCAGTTGCTTCAATCCACACTCGGGAACAATTTATTACAATATTCCTTTGTAAATTTGATGGATATATCTACGAACAGGTATGTGATGATTTTAAAGATCTATGAAGGTTTGAAGGTGAGTCAATAATTTATTTTACCATCATGTTTCGTTTAAATTGTTTAAAATTTAAAACTGAAGATAAACCTTTGAAAAATGAATTATTATATTGGTTTGAACATATTTGCTCTCTTCCTTCCATTCAAAACCCATGTGAAATTATTTCAAACCTTGATAAATTTCCTCCAAATTTCACAGATCAATTTCAAGAAAATATTAGCAGCAGTATTGAAGAAGACACTGCTTTGAACTCTGAAAATAATTATGCATTATAATTAGAATATCATATCATAATCTGGCAAATACCAGCAGTGATTAAAGTTTCCAATAATAAACAATCTGTTGTACAAATTTCTAAATTCTTTCATGATGAAAAAATTCCAAATTCATATCAACAAAGCAACATTCTTCAAGAAAGCATAAGTAGCCAAGAAAATGATCTTAAATCTGAAAATTGCAATGAAGAAAATGCACCAAAATGCGCAAATAGAGATATTTTCAAATGCATTGTTTCGGATTTATATTTTTCTCTTTATCCTAATAATTTTTCTAATAGAAATTTAACATATCTTCACATTAAAGATATTTCAGAAAACAAAGAGGTTGATCTAAATTAATTTCCAATTAGTTTTTATCAGGATAGAAAATTAATTAATGATCATTCTTCTGGCATTAATGAACATGAGCTAAATATTACTTCTTGTCTCAATTCATTGAATAAAATCGAAGAGAATTCTTATGAATGTCTTGAAGTCATTTATGATAACTACTTTGACATTGAGGATATTCATGTGTCTTCTTTACAATTGAATCCTCATGATCAAAGTCTAATCACATGTAAAAATAAAGAACAATCTAATTTAGAAATTGTTCGAAATAGTTCTCATTTTCAAACAAATAATCATACTTATGATTTCAACATTCAAGAAACCATTCCAATATATGATTTATATGATGATCAAGATCGCATTCCTGTTCAGAGTCATACCCTTCTCTCTAATTCACAAATGGGTATTAACAATCATTCTAATTACATTATTCTACCCAATTCTTGTGAAGATAAAATTTCTTTAAATCAGTTCCAATTGTGTTGTAACAATAATTTTAACACTATTGTAAACAATGATTCAATTTTATTATTATTTCAACATTTATTTTTAACTTCAGATTTATTTTCTATTTTTAGTGTTAAAATTTTAGATACGTTATGTTGGCATATTGAGCAACTCAATATTGAACACTCAATTGATGCATTGCTTCAATGGATAAATGAAGATTCAAATTATAATAGTGAACATCAAGAATTATTAAACTTTCAATTTCAATTGATGTTCATTCCTTACCAATTACTTCTTTCTTCTCAAAAGCAGTACCAACAAGCGAGTGTATTTTCACAATATGACCAGCAATCTGATTCAATTAATAATCTTCTGTTGGATTTATCAGACTCCCGTCCATTTTTCATTGATCAATTTGAAAGACTTTTAGAAAGCTTTCCTTCATAGACTATCGTTAATAATTTAGCACTTAATCATAACACTAACAAAATCACACAGGTCATTTTTGCTGAAAAATCATTTCTACAACCTGGCCTGCCATCTTATCTTTTAAACATTTCCCACTCAATAATGGAAATCCATCCAGATTTATATGATCCAATTGAAATCCAGTTGGAAAGGGCATTTCAAGAGAAGGTAATGATGAATAAGCTACTAATAATAAAGATACATTTTGCTTTTAGATTTAGCTTTCTTACTTTAATTTTATTTTCATTTTTACTAATGTTTGACATGTACATACATGCAGGAATTAAAATGTTTACATTGCTTCATTGGAAGTATGACTATACCTAGTCATGTTTCCTTCATTAAGTTAGAAATAGGAATAGATTAATTTTCTTTTCCGTTTGCATTTATTTCATTATTTCAGATTTTCAATAAAACAAGTAATGAATCCAATTTTTTTTTGGCATCCATTTCAATTATAGAGAAGCAGTCTAGATCATTTGAAAAGCTCTTGAATTATCTGATCATACTTATTTTTCAAGCCTTCAACTTGCTTGTTTTCCAAAATTCATAAACATTGATCATACATGAAGAAATTTCAAGAATTTTCTATCACTTGACTATTTTTTATTCACAAGTAATTCTAAGAACACATTTTTACTACTCTTGTCTTCTAATGTAATTTTGGAAATGATACAATCATTACTTAACATTTTAGATTAAAACAAGAAAATGATGTTGAACTTATGCAAATTTTGAGAAAAATTGGGAGAACTTGAAGCTTCAAAAAAGGTAAAATTTATTGTAAATTTTCTTCCAAGCAAGCATTTACAAGTTCATTTTCATCTATTAATAGTTTCTCTTTTCCTTAGTTTATTTTTTATTCTTGTTCTATTTTATTTGCAGGTTTTCATTTGTTTTCAAAACTTGAAGTAAGCAGCGAACCCATTTCAAATTTGCAACAGGTTCAGGGAAATTTTATTTGTGATTCATTAGAATTTGAAGCATTCTTTAACTTTGCTTTCAGTCATTCATTTAGAAAATCCAATTGAAATTTAAAACAGTATCACAAGATTCATATCAGAAATGTTCTAACTTGATTTTCATGTTTCTGATGTAAGATCTCCAATGTGTTACCTCATTCAATTTTTCATAAAATACCATATCGCATTTTGCATCTCAGAGGTTTTCAATTGAATATATTTCCATTATCTTGAATCATCAATCTCCGATAATCAATTTTACCAATATTGTGATATACACATAATTCGGGACCCGATATTAAATTTAAATCAATTTCATAAGAAATATCGCGTCTGTTCAATCGCAATAGTGTTAGGGTCATAATTTTAAAAGCACCAATGTCTCGAACCCGATGCGATATTAAACTTTTATAATAGATTTATCGGGCTTATTCTCCATCGCATATTGGCGTATCATATTGCTACATCATGCACTTAATTTTTCCAATCGCCGATCACATATCATAGTGGAATAAATTGAAAAGTTTGTTTTTCATCACAAAAGTTCCGATGCGATGAATCAAATCACAAACGCGCATATCGCATTAAGAATAATGTTAATTCTTCCATTTGAAAATCTCTGATGTGATAAAAGCTTGATCGCAATCGCGAATCGGGAAATCACATTCTAATATATTCGTTTGAAAGACCTCCGATGCGATAAGTCTAATCGCAAATCACAAATTAAGAGGAAAATTGAATACATTCTTGTGCGCTTATTTTAAAAATTGTGATGCGATAACTCATCGCTGATTTCTCATCGCTATCACTTTTCACTAATCGCCGATTTCTCATCGCTTATCTCTTTTCACTAATCGCCGATTGATCATCTCTTATCGCTCTTCGCTCATCACCGATTATTATATCCATCGCATCGCTGCTATCGCAAGAATCATATTGACATTTCCAACATGACTATTTTCTAATATTTCGATATGCTGATATCGATATCGCTCATCCCATTTTTTTATGCTCATATCATAATGCCAAAAGCCACATCATCCATCGCATTGCCGATATCGCAATCACTTCATCATTTTTCATGGTCATGTCATTATTCTGAATCTGAGATGCGCAATGTCCAATGCTCAAAATACAAATCACGAGATGCAGTGTGCGATGTGCAATTTGTAACATAACTGTCCCCGATCCTAAATACAACACTTCTTCAATGGTATGATCACTCCATCTCATCACACATATTTTTTTTTACATGATCTCATATCGGCAATCTGCTACTGCAACCCTTGATACGATAAACTTCAACGTATGCAATATGAATCATCCGATAAGGCATTTTGTTAATTTAAAGTAATATTGGGTAACCGCTATAATACTGAAGCAATTGATGACAAATTTGCAGCATATTCAAATCATTTTGATTTCTCATATATTTCAGTTTTAAATAATTCCATAATTAAATATGAAATTTAAGACCTCTCTATTTTTAAATTTCATTATCTTAAATTTGGTCTTAACTCTGAACAATTTATAAAAATAATGGAATTTATATAAAATTTATAATATTTTGAGAACATTCATCACTGCAAATTCTCAATCTCATTTCTGATGCATTTGTTTTAATTTCAATTCCCTTAAACACAAAGCATTCTATTTTTACATTTTACTACTTGCTTTAGTTTAAATAAAATAAATAATGATTTTGGGTTATAGGATTTTGGTTTGTTTTCTTTCTTCATATTTTTAATGTCACCTAAAAGAAGAATTCAACTAGTATTAGAGAAATTGGTACCTTCAGGTAAGATCAAATGCAATTATCCAGTGGTAAGATTCATGTACCCACTTTTATTAATTTCCATTTCATTACTTTAGTTTCATTTTTGTTTTTTAAATTATGTTGATATAAAAAAAAAAATCGGTTTTGCAGCTCTTCATAAAAGCTTTCAATCATCTGCCAAATCATATTTTGGAAGTCCTATGCTATTTTCCTAGTTTTATTTTCAAAAAGCAGCAATAGTCTTCGTTGAAACAGCTACACTAGGAAGTTTTTGAACCTTTATATGTTTCTTTAAAGCATTCCTTTTATTATAAAATGATTAAGATAATGCTTTGAAACAAGAAGATTGACATAAGATAGAATTTTTTTTTATTGTGGCTGAATTTTATGATCAATTCTATCTAAAGCTTAAAACACTCACAACCCTGCAAGGTATAAGTTTTCTAGATCTTGACATAAGAAGGAATGATTACATCATTATTTTCTTTTACTTCATGTTGTTGAGACGTTGGCATAAACATTCTTGTTATAGTTTGTATTTCAAAACTTGGGTTTTCCTTTCCACTTATAAATTTATTCATTTTACTTTTGATTGCTGATTTCTTTTCCCACTTTAGCTTAAGAATTATTTTCTTTTGGTTTTTAGTTTTGATTTTGGTGAATTTGCCATGATTTATACGGAAGGCCTTATTGTTTTCTAACAATGGTCGACATACATAGGAAAAAATTACTAATAGTTTACTATTATCTTTTTCTTAAAATAGCGTAATAAAGTTTGTTTTTCTTATTATAAAGGTAGACATACTTAAGGAAGAGATTACAAAACAAGAGAAGTTGATGAAGTATCGTGAAATCTTCATCAAAATTGTAATTATTTTGATATTTCAATATTTTATTAAGATCTTTCAAAATTCTATTATCATTCAAGAAAAGTTATTTTTAACCAAGTAAAGACACTTTACAACAAAGCACTTTTAACTCTGAAATTGACATTCTGAACTCTTAAGGAGTTAATGATTCTCCCTATTTAAAAGAGTTTTATTTTTCTAGAGTGTAATCCACAAATATATTTAAACTTAAAAAATAAGAGGTCTCATCGCGAGCCTGTTTACTATGATCATAGGGGATAAATAGGCTGACATTACCAACACTGCTAAAAAAACCAGGGTAATGGCTTATGATTGCAAACAATTATAAGACAAGGAGTCTCATCACAAGCCAGCTTGTTCAGTCTAATTATAACCAGTGAATGGCGTTGTCAACTATCTGGCTACCAAACTAGGACAATGGCTTTTAAGAATATATATATATATATATATATATATATATATATATATATATATATATATATATGGATTTATCTCTAGGTCAATAATTCTTAAATAGATGAGATTCTGAATCATTCATGATTAAAAGGTAACCCTGTCAAGACTACAGATGTTTGTTGGTAGCAGTGGCTCTACCTGTGACAAATGAGCACATTTTAAAAGCTAAGTTGTAAAGTGACCCCTGCTTTATCTCTACAACTAATTAAGGACTGATATAGAGTTTTGAAATATTTTAATTTATGAGGAATTTTAAGAAAATTACAATAAGATAATTCTTGCTTTTATTCAAATTAATGAACCTAGTCAAGAATTCCAAAAATTGATTTTCTCTTCTTTCATTATTTTTACTTTAATTTTAAGAAAATTTCATTCACATCAAACAGAGATAATTGGTTCTTCTCCCGTGTGTTGCCAATTGTTGTGGTAAAGCACAAACAAAAACCCCCCCCCCCCCCCCCAATTTTTAACTTGTTTATTTCAAATAATGGGGACTCTTTCTATAAATTTTTTTGGCTAAATGCCTTTTAGGATTTTTATTAATTTAATTATCCTACGATTTTGTTATTTTTTCATTATCTTTAGATTCTTGTTTTGATTTCTTTGTTATGATCGATTTTTTATATGCTTTTCATTGATGCTTGTTTCACCTCATTTGGTCAATTGGTTTGTAAATGGAACTCCTTTGAAGTCTAATCAATTATGTCGTTCGGGTTAAAAAATGCGTAAAATGTACAATATTCCATTTTTTGTAATTAAACTAGCTCAATAATGCATTTAGTTTAAATATTAACCCCTAGTTAGTTATTACTAATATTTTTTTCATTCTTTCTACTTATACAGCCAAATCACGAAGCATCGAGATTTTATAAATATACTCCAATTTTCAAATAAATTACTAATCTTCAAAATTCAAAATGACAAAGTGAGTGTAGTTTAAATAGGCAAATCACCCTTTAAATAATTTCATAATTTTATTAAACATCATTAAAATAAAAAACCAAAATAAAAAAATTAATATCAAATTTTAAATTAATTAAATTAATTATTATATAAAATATGATTAATTTAATTAAATTAAAATTTGATATAAAAAATAAAATATAAAAAAATATAATAAAACATCGCATCGGATTTCATCATCGCAGCGGGAGTTTTGACGGGTGCATTTCTTTGAAAACCCGGTGGCCCTCACCCTCCCGATTGTCGATTGTGATGCATTAGCCATGCTTTACTCCGTTGACTTTCAACTCACTCACGTGAGTGTTAATGGAATTTTATAAGTGTTAGTGTTAAAGCATAATGACCTGAATGTTAATAAAATTTTGTAGTGTTTGTATTAAGGCTACGTTAGTTTTTAGGTTAGTAGAATAGTTTTAATTTAGTATTAGTGGTAGGTTAGTTTTAGGTTAGTTTTAATTTAATATAGTGTAGTGTTAGTTTAGTTTTATATTAGTTTAATGTTATGTTAGTTTTAATTTAATAATAAATTTAATATTTAATATTTGAAATAATTAATTTTAAATTAATTAAATTAATTAATAGAATGTAATTAATTTAATTAAATTATAATTAATTATTAAATAGATTGAGTTGTTTATAAATAATTAATTATAATTATTAGTTAGATTAATATTAATTAATAAATAGTTTATTAAATAATTAGTTTATAATTAACAATTAATAACATAATTATAATTAATTAATAGATAATTAAATTTTAATTTAGAATTAGATTATAACTAAATTATATAATTGCAATTAGTTAGAATTAATTAATTAATTATCATAATCTAGTTTAGGATTAGAATTTAATTTAAAATTTTGATTTTTTAGCCCAAACAACAAAAATTCCAGATTTTTGGCAATTTTAATATATCAACTTTAGAGGCTCATAAATGGAGTTTTACGTGGCCAAATGAGGCCCGGGATAGCTCATTGGAAAGATAAAATGATGGAGATTATTCCTGAAGAGGTTTTATTTCTATATTTGATCATTTATTGGGTTTAAAATTCAACAAAAGATCAAGCTACGATTTTTTAAACAAAACTAATTTTCTAAGTTTTATTTTTTGCATTTTAATTTGTCACAACTTCTTATGAGTGAAAATTCATTCGTCTATGTTCTCATTGACCAATTAGATCAGCAAATAAATAAATAAAATCTTATGTTTCCTTTTTTATTTATTTAATTAAATTTTAATTCGATCTGTTTTAATTTCTAGATTTGACATTTTGATTTTATTTTTGCATTTTAATTTTATTTTTGATTTGTTTTTACAGGAAACAGTTGAAGAGATGAAAAGAAAAAACTCACAATCAATGAGAAGGCTCCAGCAATCGAATAATATTATTTGAACCAATGAAAATTGATTGAGCAAAACCACTTTTCAAACAAACTTTCCTATGAAGAATTCCTTTGTAAATATTATAAATAGAAGATTGAAAAATGTAATATGGGCTGCTCTCTTCTACAATTCTAGAATTCTAAAAGCATTTATGTAATAGGAATTTAGAGTTGTAGGAGGGAAGAGAGAAAATTTCAGATCTAAACATTATTGAGGGTTTTTTTCTTTATATTTTGAATTATGTATGATGGGCAGAGTTTGCATTTTTGTAGCTCTAGTTTTGAAAGCAGAAATTCAAGTAATGTAAAGGAATATTAGAGACCAGGATCAGATAAGCGGATTCAATTAACTGGTATTTTTGGCATTTCTGTATCAAATACCAGTTCCATTTTTATGTTAATAAAATGGTTGTTTCATTTTATTCATATTTATGCATTTTTGTTGATATGGATAATTTGTCCCAATATTGTTATGTATCTCTGCTCTTATGAATTAAACTATGATTTTTGAGTAACTGTTTACTCAAAAATTTGTCTTATAAAATTTATTTATTAAATAGTAATGTGTTGCAAATTTCTTCCGCATATTATTATTTAATTATTAGCTTGATTGATTTGACAATCAATATCATTTTTGTGAATTTCTTCCGGAGTGTTGTTGATTTATTATTTCAGTTAAATGGTCTCAATGGGATGTGTTTTGGTACTCACAAATGTCAGCTAAATTGAATTTCTTCATTAGATTGACATTAATTAAAAGGCAGACATATTTAAATTCTCATCATTTAATTAACTTGCTCTTAGTTAGGTTAGATCTACATCTACCTAATTAAGATAGGATTTAGATTAGTTTATTTTGCTTGCATTATAATATAAGTTTACATTTAGATTAAATTATACATTCTTTTAAGTCCTCTCCTCAAAGAGGCAAAATCTTAGTTGTGACTTGGCTGAACCCAAATCAGCTTAAGGGTCATTCTCTTGCCCGATAAGCAAGAAGAAGTGATCTGATATCCCTGTCTATTGGTAGTTAAAGATACATCGTAAACCAATAGAGATAGGGAAAAGGTAACTGGACCTAGTTAAACCAGTCGGAGCCACTATCATAAATGGAAAAGGCGTTGTATTAACGTCCGGACCGGGTGGTTATATCCCAATGTTGTTTCAATGATTTTCGAGGCTTCAACAAGTCCTAATGGCTTTTGAAATATCACTCTCTATAATTTTGTATACAAAATAATGACTAAGATAATAGCCAATCATAGTAAAATTGTTTCTCCTCAAAATCATGTCTCTGGAACATACATGCCTTGTTGAAGAACTTCAACTTTTAGATGGTAACATGGCAACCTATGAATCTATTAACTCCCTAAAAACCACAAAGAATATTGAAATGTTGATTAAATTAGAACTCTCCAAAGCATGTGACAAGTTGAGTTGGTGATTCCTTTGTTGCATCCCAAGAGCATTTGGGTTCGTGGAGAGATGGATCAACTCAGTATATACTCGCATATCTTTAGCATGATTCCCAATTATATTAAATGGATTTCCCTTTGTCCCTTTATGTTGAACTCATGGAATATGGAAGGGTGATCCTCTATCCCATTTCCTTTTTATACTAGCAATGGAAGGATTGGGTAGATATTTCAAAGTAGCTATAACAAAGTGTTACACAACAATTTGTCACCGTCCCTGCAATTCCCCATCCTGCACATTGGAGGGCTCATTCCATGACCTATGAGCAGTGACATGGCTTGAAATCACTTTCATGACATCCCTCTAATCAAGAGCTTTCATTTCCCTGAAGACATCTCATTGTGAAAAACCCTAAAAATGACCCTTTTTGCATTGGCGCGGGCAGACAGTTCAGCACCCACGCCAATGGGGAAAATCCTTCAAAGAGGTCGCGCCAATTGGTGCTCTGTCCCAGAGTCGCACTCGCGATAGCCAATTTAAGGAGTGTTTTTAAAAAATAAATGGCGGAAGTTTCGTCCTAACCAATTCATGAACTGGTATCTATCTTGAGTTGGGAGGTTTGGCTCCGGATTTCCATGTAGAGGAAGTGGTTTTCCACCTCTCATGGAAACTTCCTTAAGGATAGGGCCAATCCCATGATTATAGGGATCCCAACTCCCCTTCATCTATAAAAGCTTGCCCATCTCCATTGCAAGTTAGTCTTCAAGTTCCCAAATTCCCAGGAGCCTTATGCTACAAGGACCTCCATAATCCCCTTAAGGCCAAATCCAAGCAAGGAGACTATTGTCAAGATCCGAAGAGAGAGGTTTGTCCCATCCTTGATAGGCTTTTCGAGACGTGTTCTGCTAGCGACCCGCTGAAGAAGAATTCAGCGTCAAAACTATGGTTGTATTCTTCCTTTGATTGATTAATAATAAACGACTATTGGTTATGGTTCCACTCTTGTTTTTGTTTAAGATGATGAGTTATGTCCTTTCTGACTGACATATAATTGCATCTACTGGATTTTACGCTTGTGTTTGTTTTGTTTCTCACATGTGCAGGTGTCCTATCACGGAGATTGTGGGGATTGTGATCTGCTAGAGCTAAGGAACGAGAGTGCTACCTCTTCTGCAAGCAACATCATTGGATTCCAGGTAAGCCTTCATCGCTAGTTGGTTTATTTGCAATTAGGAACCTGCACTATAGCGTGAACGATTGTTGCTAGACCTGGTCTGGGCTAGTAGGGATCGCCTCTGTCCGCAGAGGGGATTTACCTCCACAACAAATTGGCGACTCCACTGGGGATCGTCTAGCTTGTTGTTGTTCATTTTATAAGCTATAGATGGAGCCTGAAGTTAGCCAGATAGCCTTCGAAACACTTTTGCTCTGCAATTGCGAAGTATATCAAAGTTGCTTCAGTCAATCTCCGGTTTAGTTTTTAAACTGAACACTTGGAGCATTGTCTTGTATTTTCGGTCGATTCTTGATCCTACTTGCTTGATCAGCCCTTTTGGGCCGGTTCTTTCTGTGAATTTGGGTTTTTGATAGCTTGGTCATCACTGGTCTGCTTGTTGGATTGCTCTTTTTTATTTTAGACTGGGAAACTCGACTAGCGCGCTTTTTAGCTTGATAGTCACGCCCATTGGCACAGGTTGCTTCTGTATTACCCGCGCCAATTCGTCTCTGGCGCTAGTTTCAGCCTCACAGTCACGCCAATCCTATGAGGTACTAGGGTTTGCTCAGTTCTGAGCTTCCTGAGCCTGATCTGTGTCTTTGGTCTTGATTTTTCCACTGCTTTAGTGTTTTGGAGCCTTGATTAACTGACTATTACCTTCATCCTTTGGTTGTTTGCACATTTCCATCGATTTTGCATTCTAGCCCTAGGTCATCTAGGTGCTATTGTGTGTCGAGCCTCCCTTAGGAGTTTTTGGTTTCTATCGGTTCAGTCAACCTTGTCATTGCTCCTTTGCATTCGTTTGGTGGTTTTCTATTGTCTCATTGCGTTGTTTGAGTGATTGTTTCCTTCTCCATTCGAATTTCGCCTTGTCTCATTTTGAGCCTAGATTACATGGCTCATTTGGAGTCTTTGGGATTCTTTTCGTTTTGAGGGACTTTTGGTTGATTTGAGGTTTGATTCTGCGTTTGCATTGAGTGGAATTTGCTTGTTTTTTCCCTCTTGTCATCATTTCTCAAATTTCTCTTGCATTAGTTTTCATTTTTTTTAGCGCACTTTGCTCTGAAATATTGAAAATAAAAAAAAAAACTCTTTTTCTCTTCATTAGTTAATGTGAATTAGATCTTTTCGGTGTTATTAGTGATTGGTAACTTTGAACGAAAAGATTTTTAGTTTTCATTAGCTACATTAGAGACATCATTGGTTGTTTTCTGTTCATTTCATTACTATGTGAAAAGCTCTCAACTCTCTCATAAATAGCTTTCATCGAATGAAATGATAAATTGTGTCATATAAAGTGCATTTAGGAGATTTTGAGACATTACATTCGCTAGGGCCTGAAAACTGAAACGTAATTGAAGATAAACCTTAAAATTTACTCAATTTACACTAAGGTAGCATTGAAATCTAACAAAACATATTTAGAGGTCTAGGCTAGAGACGTGTTCCGGCGTCTTTAAACCTAGTAGCTGTCGTTCGCCTCCTGGCTCTAGACAGCACTAGTACGGACTTGTGCTCCCTGTACCGTCGTGTATATAAAGGGAGACCCCACTAGGTTTCTATCCTTTATCCATAGGAAGCCGAGTCTGCCGCCCTATACCCGTGATACACCGAACACAGCATTCAGGGAGATTTCCTACACGTACGTTAAGTCCTTGGCTGATTTATTTTTCATTTTGAAACCAAGGTGTATATTGCAGTTCACGTTTATTTGGTACACCCTTTGCCTAGAATTCCCGACTAGTCATTTGATCTTTTCTGACATTTTAAATTTGAAAGGATCACCAAGCACTTGTCCTTTCACGCTTGCTTCAAAACTAAAAGAGATAGAGTCACCTTTCATCCATTTCTTGACTCTTAAAACATGAAACGGTGAAGTTTCTAAGTTTCAATGTGGTAAAATAAATTACCTGCAATCACACGCCCTGTTAGAATTTTCTTGTTGGTCGTTTCATTGTGTGCCTTGGTTTTTAGCCCGTGTGCGGTTTTGAGTCGTTGATGGAAACTTTTCCAGAGTTCACCAACCAAGGAATCCCCTCTGAAGGGAATCCTGGTCCTTTTCCTCCTTTTGGAAATGTTGGCGCTCCTTATATGGCAACGTTGTCCCTTCCTGGGTTAACTGTTTGGTTTCCTGTTTGGTTGTTTTCAACCTCTGTGGTCCCGAATGTCCTGGCTATTGTTCAATCAGTTCCTCCGCCTGAACAACATCATGTTGATTCCAAGGTGGACCTCTCCCCTTCCTTGCCTATTTCTGTGTCCTCCTCTTCTACTTTGCCTGGTGAAAGTTTGGATTCGAGTAACCAGGTGGCTAAGAAGAAGAAGAAGAAGAAAAAGAAGAAGAAGTCCGATAAGAGAGAGGCTAAGGCTGCAGCTACTGCTTCCAAAACGTCTCCTCTTGATAAACCTTCCAACCCTCCGCAGAAAGTCAAGTTCCCTTTCATGTTGTGCATGGGAAACCATCTTCTTCGAGATTTCCTTGGCATTCCCAAGGTGCTTGAAGAATGGTCCAACAGTCATCCATCGTTGCCTTTGGCTTCTGGGAGTCAGGCTGGGGGCATGTCTTCAACTGGTGCTGGTAAGGCTCCTATGAAGCAGGGTAAGATTACCAATCCCTGTAAGTTGTGTGAAGGGCACCATGCCATTCACCTTTGTCCATATATGGATGAAGCCAAGAGAATTTTGGACAACTCAACTGTTTCTACACCATGCCTCCCAGCTCGTTACAAACAACTTTCTGTGAGTCCTTCAGTAGTTGATTCCTCGATTGGTCAAGATTCATCCTTGGTCGATCCCGCTCCCTCGGAAATTTAGATTCAGGAATCCATCCCTGACCAACCATTGGTCGTGGGATCGGTTGAACTGGTCCCGCCTGCAGTGCACCAGGTCTTTTCCGTTGAAAGTCGACCTCACATCCCTCAGGTTCTTCTTATTTCTTCAGATCCCTCGGATTTGGAGAAAGATTCTTCTGTCCCCGTATCTCAAGAATCTACTCCTCCTCCTCACGTGATGGAGGTCCTGGAGGATACTCCTCCCGCCTTCGAGATGGAGGTCGTGGAGGATGCTTCTTCTTCTTCCGTAACACCAAGGGAAGACCATCTTGGTTCGATGGTAGCCCCTCCGAGTAGTTTGGTCGCCTCCTTTGATTGGAATCGATTCACAGGATACCGCCTTCCGTCTTATGTACCTTTCGAGATCAAAGTACAGCCTTTTGGTCTGGTCGTACCCAGCACCATTATAGACGAAGGTGCGTCTGTTAGTATTTTTTCCTCAACTACTTAGCAAGCTTTCGGTTTGCCGCCGCTTGTGCCTGTTACACAGAATCTGTTGGCGTTTAAAAAAATAACGAGTCAACCCTTAGGAATCCTTCCAAGGTTACCTGTTACTTTGGGAGGAAAAAATGTCCATATGGACGTGATGGTTCTTCCAGGCCCCTTGGATTTCAATATGCTTTTCGGGCGCGATTACACCTATGCCATGGGAGCACTCGTCTCCTCCTTTTTTCATGTGGTCTGTTTTCCACATGAAGGATGGATCGTGACCATTCATCAACTTTCGTTCTTTGGTCCTGATGTGGCAGCTGGCCCGCCATCATCCCTTCCTGGTTTTTATCCACCCATTATATCTGCCCCACCGCAGGTCAACTATGTGGCTACCTATCCCATGCCTGTACTCAATGATGATGCCGTCGTGCATAGCGTGCTGGGGGCATTGGGTCCTAACTTCCAAGATGTTTTCCTTCCATCGGACGGGCGACTCTTGGAAGCGATGACTTCTTGTTCATTATGATGAGGTCCATCGGAGCATAGTTCGTTTTCTTGTGTCAAGCTCCTTAAAAAATGAAACAAGTTGTTCAGAGTAGAGTTTGTTTTCTTGTGTCAGGCTCCTTAAAAAATGAAACAAGGTCGTCAGAGCATAGTTCGTTTTCTTGTGTCAAGCTCCTTAAAAAATGAAATAAGGTCATCGGAGGATAGTTCTTTTAATGTGTCAACCTCGTTAAAACAATGAAACACTTTCCCATTCAATTCGAATCTTTGATAAGATCTCGTAAAATCCCAGTCGAGTCTTTCTCACATCTCATGTTGTGAACCTTCACTCCATCTGCTTTTCATATGGACTGAAGCTTGGGGGGCATGTACCTCGAATTGAGTCACCATGCTAGGGGCACGCTTAAACTTTTTCAAGCATAGTTTGTTTCTGTTTCAAGCTTGTGTAAAAATGAAACCGGTTTCAAGCATAGTTTATCTTTGTTTCAAGCTTGTGTAAAAATGAAACCAACTTCAAGCAGAGTTTCCTGATTTCAAGCTTGTGTAAAAATGAAACCTTTCCCATTTTACCTATTGTGATTGTCATTTTATCAGCCTGTTTTTTCCAGATGAGCCTTGGTTTTCTCACTCCATCGTCACTATCTGCTTGGCCGATCATATGCCTTCACTTGGTTGTTTTACCCATTCCTGGGGAACCACTGCGATGAGTGGTCTTGTTAGCCAGCCTCTCAACCTTTACTCGTTTTGAGTAGTTCCACCATTGCCGGAACCAGTTGCTACCCTTTATACCACTCGTTCCTCCAGGAGGAGTCATCTTTCAGCTCTTTTCTGACTCTCTAAACATGGAAATATTGTCGAGGCCCTTGTCGTTTCGATCTCGTTAAAGTGGCCACGAAACGACATCTACCTAGTATACGTTTAGCCCTTTTTCGGGCTGGGATAGATTATTTACGAAAAAGGAATATCCTAGCCTATTGCGACTAGGAGGTTTTCTCAGATATTTTTTTCTACCTTTTCGGGTGTTTCAGGGAATTAACACCCTAGAGGTTGGTTGGGATACAACCTCCATAGAGCAGGGGCATGCTACTTAACAGAGACTCACACAATCATGCATGTTCAGAAAAACTAAATAGAGCAGAATGAGAGAGTTACCCGTAGGTCCTACGTTTGAAGTAGATCCACGTGGGGTCCAAACCCCCTACAACCGTCCTTCCTTCTTAACCTGAAAAACAAGAAGAAACCAGCACAAAGGACAGGTTGTACAGCATATATCTACTCTAAATGTCAGTGAGATTCATATAAAACATTAAATAAATCATAATGAATGCTTGTATAACAAATATTCTCATACATAAAAGCATACACTAACACGTTTATTTCGGGAACAACATGATACTTTTGTATTATAAATAGCACGTACAAAAGTAATCAAGTGGAGAGATCACCTGATCCTTCCAAGGCCTTCGCAGACCGTCGTCCGGATCCGTCCAGCCCTTGCCTCGCTAAGACTCCTTCCAAACTGGTGCATACGAGATAACATATAAGGGATGTGTATCTCAAGGAAACAAGGGTTTCCTACAATGAACTGGGAAAGTGCAGGAGGCACGGGGAATCAGACTTGGATAGGGAATACCAACAGAGTATAATATCAATAATTCTCTCTCTCCCTTAGGCCATACACATGAAGGCTTTTTATAGTCCCTCCAAGTAGTTTCAGCAGTTGGAAACAGTTGGCCACGGGCTGGGGTGGTTGAACTACCTGAGTAACCATCAACCCAGCATGAAATTAGGGATTTTTTATATATTTTTTAATCATTTTAATGGCATACGCGGAAAAGTCTAGCTGGACTCGCGTATACACGCGGAAAAGTACGGGCATAGTCGTGTATGGGGGATTTTACACTGTTTTTAAGTGAATTTGTCCAAGTCTGTAGGAATGGGTGCCCAAAAGCCATAAAGCAATCATGAATCATGTCAAGGTGAGAAATGATGCTATAACAGATGCCCCCTAATATATGAGGTCAGAAGGGGTACATGATGGCCGAAATATATTATGCACATAGAAAGAACTTCGCAAGGACAAGAGAGGACTTCACCAGATTTCAGCCTGCCAAAAACCAATGAAAGAAACCAGAGAGTCAACTCATGTTGAGGCGGGCATACCCATGCTCAGTCAAAAATACATCATATGGAAAGTACTGAAATAGATCCAACATGTATACAAGTATAGTTGAACTGTAAGTACACAATGAATCATCTGAGCATGGCCCAGAAATACAAGTCTGAATCAATGTCCAAGTATCACATATAGAAAGCTAATCAAAGATGGTGCAACTGGATGTCTGATCAAATAAGTAACTAAATCTCCAAGTACCGGATCATAAGAGGTGGATCAAACGGTACAATCACGCAACTCGGGAGCCAACATATAGGATGCTGCTGTACTGAACTGCAACATATAAGGGTGGACGGCATCACTGGCAGAAACTGAATGGACTGTCAAAAGTGAACCAAAGAATGCTGATGCAACCCGAGGTCTTCACCGATCACTATGGCACAATTCTACACAATGGGAATAAATGAGCTGAAGTCGACCATGTGAGAAATCGTTGGATTACCGGTCAATGATGTATACCGTTAACCAATGCGAGACAACTCACCAATAATGAAAATGAGCGTCAAGGTGCCCTAGTACAATCTAACAAGTGCGAATGAATTAGTTGAAGTCGAACACTTGAAAGAATCTACCAATCAGGAGGCAATGATGAATCCCCACTATCGATAGCGAAGAGTCTGCCACTGATGACTGCAAACCCTAAGGTACTGACAAAAAGACTCTAGATCTTGTTCCCAGAGCAATGAGTTGGAGTCGATGGGAAAAGATCTGCTGGAAGGAAGGCATTAAGGCATCCCACATCAGTCCAGCGCGAGTGTAACCCACAGGCCAAGATTTGGAAGGAATCGGACGAAGGAGAGTGATGGAACCAAAACCGAAGTACGTTTCCGACGTGCACAAGATGAAGCTGGCGCACGGAAGAAACCCTTTGAACCAACCAATAATGAAAGCTGACACAGAGGCGAGAAATCCACCGATAGGGTCAAATGGAAATCCAGGTACTGCACGAATCCCAAGTGTGATAATGTATGCTGACGTCGAACACAGGGGAAACCACTCAGTCAAAGACCCATGATGATGATCAAATGTTGAGCACGAGGTCACCTATCAATGATGGAAATAGGCCCAAGGTGCGGCTCTAGGTTTTCTCTCAGAGCAATGTGTCGTAGTCGATAAGAGACAAACCCGCCGGCAAGAAGTCAATGGGGACCTTCTCAAACCAGCATGAGCAGAAGACCAAAACATCTGATGTGATAGAACATGATACTGACAAGACCAAGAAGGCCGACTGAATAATGAGTCAAGAGACACCGCAGAATGGCCGACTCAGGTTAAACTTCCCTTGAACAAAAGCACGACTCAGTGATGACCATGGCAGAAAAAAGTGACACTGTATAAGTCTTTCATGCAGGAGGCACAACAAACTCTCCATATGATTGGAAGAGATAACCAATCGGGGGAGAACTGACAAGTGAAACATGGTAAAGGTTAAACCTAGGTCAAAACTATAACCATCCCAAATGAAGGAAATATATATAAGTATATGTTCTTTGTTCAAGGGCGACAAACTGACTCTGTACTGCCATCAAAACAACAAAGATACATCCCGTTCCCGCTCTTTTTGTTATATTTGATTTTTTTGTCTTTTTCATATAATAAGCCTGAAAAAGAATAAAAGAATGCTATGGTACAATGGATAGAACGAGTATCAAAAAATCAGATGCACTAGTTCCTGGGATTGGAACAATCCTATGCTCAATACAAGGTGGTGAAAACTGGTAAGCGATACTCAGAGGAACGTTCCATCCATGGGTAAAAAGGTGTCAAGTCGTGATAGCTAAGTGCATGCAATGGTTAACTTGTACAGAAAGTTAAGGTCAAAAGTTGGCTTAAACATCGAGTCCAAATGAAGCCGGCTAAAGGCCAGGATAAACAAGTAGCCAATATGCAATGCAGTAATACAACTTAACGACACCAGGGAGCCTCTAGGGTAAAAGCCAAAAAAATGATAAGTGATGAAGAAGAAGAATGAAGCTTCAACACATAAGACATGGTGGGACTAAAGAGGACTCCCGAGCCTATATAAAAATCAGCATGGGCAACAAGTGATAGCGAGGAACTAACTAGGAAGCCCATGTAAAGAAAGGCTCTACCATCAAGTCATGATTAAATAATCGGCGAGTGAAATGGGTGTAATACTCATGACCTGATGGGATCGACCCTAAGGCAAGTGATCAGTATGGAGGCTAGTATGCAAGATGCAACGGAAAGTGATTCCCTAACCTATATGCCAGTGAAGATCATATACCTGCCGTGATGAGTCGGAAATCATGGATCAAAAACCGGGAAAAATCTCAAAATCGTCAAAATGTACCTGAAAACATACCAAACTGGGCACTTCCAAGCAATCGAGTTATACAGCATAAGATAGATCGAAAAAATAAGCATAAGGAAATTTTTGCGAAAATTTTCAATTTTTAGCCATAAATACACAAATTACCTCTCAATTGGTTCATTATTGCATAGCTGATTTGGAAAAATTGC